>CM051266.1:48303449-48383449 GCA_027921565.1 Artemia sinica | reverse complement strand
AAACACATTTCCAATACCAAAATCGTTAAGATAACCCCCCCCTCCCAATTTTCTAAATTCTTTCCATATCGTTTCTTTCCATTTCCATAAGTCCATTGCTATACTGACTTTTAAGGCCAATTATTCAAGAACGCTTATTTTCAAACTGAAGACCAGTTACTTTTTCTATTGTCTCTCTTTAAAACGTTTTAAACATTTGTTTTCATTCACAACTTCTGAGGTTAAGCTTGTACTTGATTAATAGATTTTGGAGAACCATGTGTGGTATACAGTCTCTGCACGTTTGGCACACCAATTAATATCACATGGGCCCAAATACTAACTCCCATTTTTAAAGGGAAAGAAAGATTTATTACGCAAATCAACACAGTATCTAGAGTAATTATAGGGTATTTTGAATCGGAGTATGGTGTCAAAATCGGGTCGAAGCTTTCTTAAACAAAACATCCTGTCTGTAATTCTAAACCCGAAGACTGAAAAGAAGAGACCAAAAGATTCTTTAAATAAAACGGGGGATTAATGAACGTGTTTACAGCTAAGTACGTGTGAAAAGCCAAGTGTCTACAGGATGAATGAAAATTGATATGAACAACGGTTGGGTTCTAGGTGTTTACCCCCCTCCCCTCATTTGGTCTACCTCTTAACTACCTCCTTAACAGTAAAAAACAAAATATAATTGAATATAGTCATGCAATACCTCATTTGAAAGCTCCTGACATAAAGATTTTAAATATCCAAGTCTTATCTAATAGTTTTTGAAACAAATTTGAATTTGCCATGTTTCTCTTTAGGAGGTGCTTATATTCAGGGTTAGGAGGGGGGTTTATGGAGCTAGGACAATCCTAGGTAATGAAAACTTCTTCATTTAAGATATATCTTACTGTAAAGGATCTTTTTACGAATTTTCATTTTTCTTGTTTTAACATGGAGGGTTTGAGAGGAAAGGGGAGACGGGAGGCAAAAGAGGATTTGTGTGGCCCTTTTAGGTCTGATTTAGAAACCGACACCAGAATAGAATAGCTTTCAAATGATGTGCCGTTTGATAAGCTTTGACAAAAAATGATAGACCTCATTTGGGCTACCTCTAGACTACCTCCATAATAGTAAAAACAAAATATAATTGAATATAGTCATGCGACACCTCATTTGAAAGCTCCTGACATAAAGATTTTAAATATCCAAGTTTTATCCAATAGTTTTTGAACCAAATTTGAATTTACCATGTTTTTCTTTGGGAGGTACTTACATTCAGAGGTAGGAGGGTTTATATAGCTAGGACATTCCTATGCAAGGAAAAGTTCTCCGTTTAAGATATATCTTACTGTAACGGATCTTTTTATGAATTTTCATTTTTCTTGTTTTAAAATGGAGGGTTTGAGCGGAAAGGGGAGATGGGAGACGAATGAGGATTTGTGTGGCCCTTTTAGGTTTGATTTAGAAACCGACACTAGAATAGAATAGCTTTCAAATGATGTGCCGTTTGATAAGCTTTGACAAAAAATGATAGACCTCATTTGGGCTACCTCTAGACTACCTCCATAATAGTAAAAACAAAATATAATTGAATATAGTCATGCGACACCTCATTTGAAAGCTCCTGACATAAAGATTTTAAATATCCAAGTTTTATCCAAAAGTTTTTGAACCAAATTTGAATTTACCATGTTTTTCTTTGGGAGGTACTTACATTCAGAGGTAGGAGGGTTTATATAGCTAGGAAATTCCTATGCAAGGAAAAGTTCTCCATTTAAGATATATCTTACTGTAACGGATCTTTTTATGAATTTTCATTTTTCTTGTTTTAAAATGGAGGGTTTGAGCGGAAAGGGGAGATGGGAGGCAAATGAGGATTTGTGTGGCCCTTTTAAGTTTGATGTGGAAACCGACACTAGAAACATGTTCAGAAAAAGGATAGCTTTCAAATGATGTGCTGTTTGATAAGCTTTGACAAAAAATGAAAGACCTCATTTGGCCTACCTCTAGACTACCTCCATAAAAGTAAAAACAAAATATAATTGAATATAGTCATGCGACCCCTCATTTGAAAGCTCCTGACATTAAGATTTTAAATATCTAAGTCTTATGCAATAGTTTTTGAACCAAATTTAGATTTGCCATGTTTTTCTTTGGGGGGAACTTATATTCAGGGATAGGGCGTTTATTGAGCTAGGACAATCCTAGGTAATGAAAACTCCATTTAAGATATATCTTACTATAACGAATCTCTTTACCAGTTTTCATTTTTCTTGTTTTGACATAGAGGGTTTGAGAGGAAAGGGGAGATGGGGGGGGGGCAAAAGAGGATTTGGCTAGCCCTTTTAGATTTGATGTAAAAAACAACGCTAGAAAAATGTTCAGAAGAAGAATACTTTTCAAATGATGTGCTGTTTTATAAGCTTTGACAAAAATGAAAGACCTCATTTGGCCTACCTCTAGACTACCTCCATAACAGTAAAAACAAAATATAATTGAATATTATCATGCGACCCCTCATTTGAAAGTCCTGACATAAAATATTTTAAATTTCTAAGTCTTATGCAATAGTTTTTGAACCAAATTTGAATTTGCCATGTTTTTCTTTGGGAGGTACTTATATTCAGGGGTAGGGGGGTTTATGGAGCTAGGACATTCCTAGGCAAGGAAAACTTCTCCATTTAAGATATATGTTACTATAACAAATCTTTATACGAACTTTCATTTTTCTTGTTCTGACATTGAGGGTTTGAGAGGAAAGGGGAGATGGGAGGCAAAAATGGTTTTGTGTGGCCCTTTTAGGTTTAATGTAGAAAACAACGCTAGGAACATGTTCAGAAGAAGGATAGCTTTCAAATGATGTGCTGTTTGATAAGCTTTGACAATAAATGAAAGACCTCATTTGGCCTACCTCTAGACTACCTCCATAACAGAAAAATAAAATGTAATTGAATATAGTCATACGACACCTCATTTGAAAGCTCCTGACATAAAGATTTTAAATATCCAAGTCTTATCCAATAGTTTTTGAACCAAATTTGAATTTGCCATGTTTTTCTTTGGGAGGTACTTATATTCAGGGGTAGGGGGTTTATGGAGCTAGGGCATTCCTGGACAATGAAAACTTCTCTATTTAAGATATATCTTACTATAACGAATCTCTTTATCAATTTTCATTTTTCTTGTTTTGACATGGAGGGTTTGAAAGGAAAGGGGAGATGGGAGGCAAAAGAGGATTTGTGTGGCCCTTTTAGCTTTGATTCAGAAAACAATACTAGAAACATGTTCAGAAGAAGGATAGCTTTCAAATGATGTGCTGTTTGATAAGCTTTGCCAAAAAGCGAAAAACCTCATTTGGCCTACCTCTAGACTACCTCCATAACGATAAAAAATAAAATATAATTGAATGTAGTCATGCGACACCTCATTTGAAAGCTTCTGACATAAAGATTTTAAATATCTAAGTCTCATGAAATAGTTTTTGAACCGAATTTGAATTTTCCATGTTTTTCTTTGGGAGGTACTTATATTAAGGGGTAGGGGAAGGGGGTTATGGAGCTAGGACATTCCTAGGCAAGAAAACTTCTCCATTTAAGATATATGTTACTATAACAAATCTTTTTACGAATTTTCATTTTTCTTGTTTTGACATGGAGAGTTTGAGAGGAAAGGGGAGATGGGAGGCAAAAGAGGATTTGTGTGGTCCTTTGTAGAAAACAACGCTAGAAACATGTCCAGAAGACGTATAGCTTCCAAATGATGTGCTGTTTGATAAGCTTTGACAAAAAATGAAAGACCTCATTTGGCCTACCTCTAGACTACCTCCATCACAGTACAAATAAAATATAATTCAATATAGTCATGTGACACCTCATTTGAAAGCTCCTGACATAAAGGTTTTAAATATTCAAGTCTTATCCAATAGTTTTTGAACCAAATTTGAATTTGCCATGTTTTTCTTTGGGAGGTACTTATATTCAGGGGTGGGGGGGGGGGGTTTATGGAGCTAGGGCATTCCTGGGCAATGAAAACTTCTCTATTTAAGATATATCTTACTATAACGAATCTCTACGAATTTTCATTTTCCTGGTTTGGACATGGAGGGTTTGAGAGGAAAGGGGAGATGGGAGGAAAAAGAGGATTTGTGTGGCCCTTTTAGGTTTGATTCAGAAAACAACACTAGAAATATGTTCAGAAGAGGGATAGCTTTCAAATGATGTGCTGTTTGATAAGCTTTGACAAAAAGCGAAAAACCTCATTTGGTCAACCTCTAGACTACCTCCATAATGATAAAAATAAAATATAATTGAATATAGTCATGCGACACCTCATTTGAAAGCTCCTGACATAAAGATTTTAAATATCTAAGTCTTATGCAATAGTTTTTGAACCAAATTTGAATTTGCCATGTTTTTCTTTGGGAGGTACTTATATTCAGGGGTAGGGGGGGGGGGTTATAGAGCTAGGACATACCTAGGCAAGGAAAACTTCTCCATTTAAGATATATGTTACTATAACAAATCTTTTTACGAATCTTCATTTTTCTTGTTTTGACATGGAGGGTTTGAGAGGAAAGGGGAGATGGGAGACAAAAAGAATTTGTGTGGCCCTTTTAGGTTTGATGTATAAAACAACACTAGAAACATGTTCAGAAGAAGGATAGCTTTCAAATGATGTGCTGTTTGATAAGCTTTGACAAAAAGTGAAAAACCTCATTTGGACTACCTCTAGACTACCTCCATAACAATAAAAAATAAAATATAATTGAATATAGTCGTGCAACACCTCATTTGAAAGCTCCTTCCATAAAGATTTCAAACATCCAAGTCTTATGCGATAGTTTTTGAGCCAAATTTGAATTTGCCATGTTTTTCTTTGGGAGGTACTTACATTCAGAGGTAGGAGGGTTTATAAAGCTAGGACATTCCTAGGCAAGGAAAACTTCTCCATTTAAGATATATCTTACTATAACGAATCTTTTAAGGAATTTTCATTTTTCTTGTTTTGACATGGAGGGTTTGAGGGGAAAGGGGAGATGAGAGGCAAAAGAGGATTTGTGTGGCCTTTTTAGGTTTAATGTAAAAAAACAACGCTAGAAACGTATTCAGAAGAAGGATAGCTTTCAAATGATGTGCTGTTTGATAAGCTCTGACAAAAAGTGAAAAACCTCATTTGGTCTACCTCTTGACTACCTCCATACCAGTAAAAATATAATATAATTGAATATAGTCATGCGACACCTCATTTGAAAGCTCCTGACATAAAGATTTTAAATATCCAAGTCTTATGCAATAGTTTTTGAACCAAATTTAAATTTGCCATGTTTTTCTTTGGGAGGTACTTATATTCAGGGGTAGGGGGGTTTATGGAGCTAGGACATTCCTAGGCAATGAAAACTTCTCCATTTAAGATATATCTTACTATAACAAATCTCTTTACAATTTTCATTTTTCTTGTTTTGACAAGGAGGGTTTTGGAGGAAAGGGGAGATGGGAGGCAAAAGAGGATTTGTGGGGCCGTTTTACGTTTGATGTAGAAAATAACCTTTGAAACATGTTTAGAAGATAGATAGCTTTTAAATGATGTGCTGATTGATAGCTTTTGAATAAAAAATGAGGCAACAAAATTGGTCTGCCTCTACCTCAATAGGCCTAACAGTCAAAATAATATTTTTTTGAATATAGTCATGTAACACCTCATTTGAAAGCTCCTGGCAAAGTTATTCCAAATAACAATGAAAAACTCTATGAAAAAAAAATTATTTTAGTCATTAATTTTAAGTTCATGCTTATATTTGTACTTTTAAGTAAAATATCAAAAACAGCAAAAAAAATCAAAAACTTAGTAACAATTGAGAGCTGTAAGTGTCAGCAGTTTTTTTTAAGGGTAGTTTTTATTTTCAGAGCTATAGGGTAAGCAATTTTAGGTCAGGGAGATAAACCGGAGATGGGAGCCAGGAGATAACTTCATTCTGGTTATTGCTACCTCTGATTAGCCTACTAATCAGTTTACACAAATTAGCCTACCCCTAAAACTGGGAGGATATGTATATTGTTACCTCTGATTAGCCTACTAATCAGTTTACACAAATTAACCTACCACTGAAACTGGGAAGATATGTATATTGCTACCATGGATTAGCCTACTAATCATTTTACACAAATTAGCATACCACTAAAACTGGGAGGATATGTATATTGCTACCTCTGATTAGCCTACTAATCAGTTTACACAAATTAACCTACCACTGAAACTTGAAGGATATGTATATTGCTACCATGAATAGCTTGTAAAACTTATGAAAAATGAGAAAGAAAGAAAGAAAGAGAGAGAGAGAGAGGAGAGAGAGAGAGAGAGAGAGAGAGAGAGAGAGAGCGAGAGAGAGAGAGAGAGAGAGAGAGAGAGAGAGAGAGAGAGAGAGAAAGAGAGAAAGAGAGAGGGAGAGAGGAGAGAGAGAGAGAGAGAGAGAGAGAGGAAGAGAGAGAGAGAACAAGGTAAATAAAACGCAACCTGTTTTTTTGTCCAATTGAAAAATCGGTTCAGTTGGTTGTATTAGCCAAAATCGGAAACTTTATCCTCAATTTCTAGCTAAGTAAAATGATCAGTTGTTTTGCTTTGTTTAGAGTATTTGTATCAACTCATGTAATGAAGGGGGAAACAACAACGTATTTTTCAAAGTTATGCGGGTAAAATAATGTGTTGTTTTCTGAAAATCTAGGAGGAGGGGTAAATTTTTTCCCAAGTTTATCAATGAAAATACCAAAAAGGGCATTTTTATTGAAAATACCCTAAAAACGGTACTTTTCAAAATATAAGAGGGGTAGGGGGGATCTTTAGATGGATGCCTTCTCTTTACCAATTGACACTTTCTGTCAAGAGATTTTATTACTGATTTTGTTTTTAAGCATATAATGCAAGAAATTTCTTCCTAAAGTTTCTTGTTTATTAACTTTGTTTCCTTAAACATCTTTTTAAGGATTATTCAGTGGGATCAAATGCGATCAGTGGAGGTAATCCTAGAATATTCTCGGACGAGCTTGGCTTTCTAAGCTACACTGAAATTTGCATCAACATTAGAAACAGATGGGAAGAAATTCAAAATGAATTTGGACTAGTTGGTGCAGCAATATGGTCACTCGAAAATGATGATTTTTTAAATTTTTGTGGAGGTGGTAAGAACCCATTGATACAAACCGTCAAGGATGCCCTAGGAGCCTTATAGCAAACCTAAGTGTATTTACGTATTTAGAATTCACAATCAAATTACAGTTCACAAGTGAAAAATCATGAAAGACAGGAAGAATGTGAATTTACACTAATTGTACGATTAAACTGATTAATAAAAAATATTACTGAAAAAGCCTCGAATATATAACTTAAACTGCCGTTTATATTAAATTTCAGGATATAAATAATGTTGCATTCTTGACATTGTTATGGGCCTTCTAACCAAGTGGTTAGCACGTTATACTTGAAAACCTTTGTCTGTGAGGACAGAGGCTTGAGTCCGGGTGTCGCTGGCTATTTGGTCTGGAAATGGAGTCAGTGCTGTGACTCTCAGCCAAAGCCAAAGTCAACCCAGCTCTTTTGGCTGTAAGCTCAGCCAAATCCGACCCAGCTCTAAATGGGTATCTGGAGAGATCTGGGGTAAAAGCATGGGAAGCGTCGGATGATTTGCCCCCAATTACGCATTGCACTCCCGGCCGAAGGCAGAGGATCAGGAGATTGGCACCTGCGCTATTTTAATCCCCCGTATAACAAACAAAAGATACTGTACAATCTTAGCTGAAGAAACTCCATATAGTGAAGAATATGGACAATTTTGCTTAAGGTGTGCGCCATAACTACTACTACTACTACTACTACTACTAACAACTCACCGCAGCACCAAGCCGCCTGAGGCCAACACAGCTACGCGCGCTCTTCCTCCACCCCGTTCTATTCAAAGCCTTCCTTTTTAAAAAGTTTTTTATTGTTTTAAAAAATAAAGTTGTAAGACAGAGTCAAACTTTAGCGTAAAGAGCGAGGCGTTGAGGAGAGGACAACCCCTTTCATATACAGAATAATTTCTGTTCTTTTTAAGTTTTAATGTCGCTCCTTACTTTCAGTTAAAAAATTTGTTTTTTTTATTTAATTTCTGAACGTTTTTGAATTAATGCAGCTTAGACTTTGGCTCACCGTACAGGAATAATTAAACCGAAATTTGCATATTAATTGATTCTGTTGATAGAAGCTTTAGTAAAGGTTTTATCCTTGCATGGTATACCAGACAAATACATTAAAGTGATTAGTGCTATGTACGAGAATAACACTGCTGATGTTAAGGTAGAATATGAGGTTAGCAGCTGGTTTTGTATTAAATCAGGAGTTAAACAGGGTTTTTTTCTATCCCCCTTTATATGGATTATTTTGATGGACTTTGTTTTAAGGAGCACAGGAAAGGCAATGGGAGACCACGGAATCAAATGGGGAGGAAAAAGTCTCCTGGACTTGGATTATGCTGATGATTTAAGCATCTTAGATGAGAGTGTGAGCAAAATGAATGCAGTTTCAGAGGTTTTGCGAGTTCAGGGTGCTAAAATTGGTCTGAAATTAATGTTAGGAAGACTAAGTCACTAAGGCTAGGAATAACTGAAGATGAAAAGGTGACGTTGGGTAATAAAAGATTGATCAGGTGGGCAGCTTCACTTACCTTGATAGTATCAAACAGTTCGTGGTAACGAACTGTAAGTAAGGAGCGATCCGGCTCAATAGTAACCTAAACCCTAACAAACGGAATATTGGTACCAATAGATACATCAAAAGAATGAAATTTTTATGCTAATTTCAAATATATAAGCTTATGAATTTTAGTCTTACCCATCCAAACTTACGCACCTGAGAAAATTTGCCTTATTTTCGAAAAAGGGATAAACAACCCCTAAAAGTCATAGAACTTTATTGAAAATCACACCATCAGATTCAGCGTATCCGAGAACTCTACTATAGGGCTTTGAAGCTCCTGTCTGCAAAAATGTGGAATTCAGGTGTTTTTTTTTGCCAGATGAAAAATCACGGATGCGTATTTATTTGTGTGTGTGTATGTTTTTTTTTCCAGGGGCAATCTTATCGATCCAGTAGTCCTAGAATATTGTGAGAGGGCTCATTCGAACGGAAACTAAAAGTTCTAGCGCCCAATTTTAATTGACCAAAAAAATTGGAGGGCAACTTGGCCGCCTTCCCACGATCATTTTTTCCCCGAAGTCACCCAACCAAAATTTTGAGATAGCCATTTTGTTCTGCATAGTCGAAAATCTAATTAATATGTCTTTGAGGATGACTTAATCCCCCAAAGTTCCTGGGAGAAGGTCTGCAAGTTATAAACTTTGCCCATTGTTTACATATAGTTTTGGTTATTGGGAAGTACACAGGCGTTTTAGGAAGATTTTTTTTTCTGGTGGGGGGGGGGGGTTGGAGTAGGGGTTACGGGGAGAATCTTTCTATGGAGGGTGTTTCCTTGGAGGAAGGGACATTTCTATGAAGGGGGCGCCGGATTTCCCAGCATTATTTAAAAACGATCAGAAATTATATTAAAAAAACAAGTTTATTTCAACTGAAAGTAAGGAGCAACATTAAAACTTAAAACAAACAGAAATGATTACGTATATGAGGGGGTTCGCCCCCTAGTCAATACCTCGATCTTTACACTACAGTTTTTTGGTACTTTCAAAAGAGCAATCTATTCTAATTAACCGGCCTTTGTGATTCAGGGGTTTGTGATTCGAACAAAATTCGAACTTTAGCGTAAAGAGCGAGGTATTGACTAGGGGGCGAACTCCCTAATATATGTAATAAAAACATACGAATATAGAAATTCGTTACTTAAGTTAGTTCTTAAGTTACGTCAGAACAAAATTTCGAGAAAGCCATTTAGCCAAAAAAAAAAATGAAAATTGTTATTTTGTAGTATGTATTTTGTTTTGTAAGAAAAATTTTTGGCTTTGTAAGAAGTATTTTTCGTTTTGCAAAGAGAATTTTTTAAGAACATATGTGATTTTTTGGAATGTATTATGTTTTGTAAAAATTATTTTTTGTTTTGTAATGAGAATTTTGCGATTTCTTATGATGTATTTTTGTTTTTTAAGAACAGTTTATGATTGCTTAGGATGTATTTTCGTCTTATAAGAAATATGTTTTGTTTTGGAATAATTATTTTGTATTTTGTAACAAGAATTTTTGTTTTGAAAATGAAAGCATTTTTTGTTTTGTAACAAGTATTTTGTATTCTGTAAAAATAGTTTGGGATTGTTTAGGTTGTATTTTCGTTTCGTAAGTTATTTTTTAAGAAGTATTTTGTATTTCGTAATAAGAATTTGTGATTTTGTAGTATGTATTTTGTTTTGTAAGAAAACTTTTTTGCTTTGTAAGAAGTAGTTTTTGTTTTGTAAGAAGAATTTTGTAAGAACATCTCTGATTTTTTAGAATGTATTTTTGTTTTTTAAGAATTATTTTTTGTTTTGCAATAAGAATTTGCGAAATCACAAACTATTCTTACAAAAAAAATTTTACAAAACAAAAAATACTTTCATTTTCAAAACAAAAATTCGTCTTACAAAATACAAAATAATTATTCCAAAGCAAAATATATTTCTTACAAAACAAAAATACAACCTTTGAAATCACAAATTCTTATTACAAAATACAAAATACTTCTTACGAAACAAAAAAATAATTCTTACAAAACGAAAATACATCCTGAACAATCACAAACTGTTCCTACAAAATACTTGTTACAAAACAAAAAATACTTCTTACAAAACAAAAAATAATTCTAACAAAACAAAAATACATCCTAAAAGATCACAAATCCTTCTTACAAAATACAAAATATTTCGTACAAAACAAAAACAATTCTTAAAAAACAAAATACTTCCTAAGAAATCACAAATTCTTTTTACAAAGCAAAAAATAATTCTTACAAAACAAAAATATATCTTAAACAATCACAGATTCCTCTTACAAAGTTCAAACTGCTTCTTACGAAACAGAAATACATCCTAAGAAATCAGACATTGTTCTTACAAAATACAAAATACTTCTTACGAAAAAAAACACTTCTCAACGGCTTGGGGGATACAGTTAATAATTTCCCCTTTTGTGGGGGTAAGGGACTTAAAATATTTTTTTTAGGGGGTAGGGTTACTAAAAATGATATTGTTTCACTTAAACCCCTACGGTAATCAGAATTTATCCGTGTCTTATTGGCGAGGTAAACCAAGAGACACTTCGTGGTATGAGATTATCAAAACACTGCGTCGGTAAAATCACTGGAACAGTACAGAGCATCAAGGTAGGGAGATCAGTGGACCCCAAGTGTTGAACCGGAGGTTTGCAGTAAAGGGGTGGGGAACTAAAAAGTTTTCTCCGACCCACTTAACGGTTAAGTGGTGAGGTAAATCAAAAGACACTATGTTGTCAGGTAGTCAAAGCAGCGTGTCTGCAAGACCTTGGGAATAGCTTTTGTGGATCAAGCTAAAAATCTCAGGGAGTGTTGTGTAGAAGTGTGGAGTGTTGATTCTTGACTAGAGGGGAAGGAACAAAGGGGAATAGTCTACAAGATTCGGTCTCCAGTCTTTCTGAAGATTTTTGCGCTACGAGCCCTCTTAGAATAAAATCTACTCCGAGTGTAGTAGCGCTGAATACCAAAAGAAACCATATATGCTCAGTTTATCAACATGATGTATCTGTATTATTCCGTGACAGCCAGTGGGGTTCGATTTGAAATTTAGGAGTCTAGCCCAAGAACTTCGAATTTATTCACGGCAAAGTACTGATAAAACCAAAAGACAGCATACCCGCTCACGGTGTGAAAACAGTGGTGTGAACATCTAGGGAAGGATTGTCGAGTGGTCGAGTGGTGTGAAACATCTAGGAGGATCGAGTTAAAAATTTCAGTGGGTGTGCGAGGAGGTCAAGGAAAATTTGATTTGACGCGATTACGCATGATCACCAACCAAACTTTTGAAAAAAATTGAACAGTTGCTGAAAACTCTTCGTAACCAAAATATGAATCAAGAAGAAAAAATCATGAAAATTGAGATAAAAATAGAAGCATTTGAACAAGAAGTGCTGCTTAATTCGCTAATTTTGCATGGTGTTCAGCAGCAACCAGGATCTGACCTCCAATCGACGATCCTGCAAGTTTTCGTAACCAAAATAAACCCGGCTGAAATAAATGTTTCCCAATTAGGAATATCTACAGATTCAAAATATCTCCTGCTTTAACCGATATTTAACCAGGGCAATTTTTTTTTATCGCCCTAGTCTTAAATTCCATCTATAAGGTCAAAGAATTGGAAAAAGGTTCCTATTCTTGTCAAAACATGGAGTGCTAAAATGAGCTCAAATAAGCTGTCACTCGCCACAAATCAAAGCAAAATCACAATTGGCTCATAGCAGAGGAGATTCTAAGCGCCCAGACACTACTTTTTGGGATTAAACCATATCTGCTTGACTAGTAGCTCATTTTCAAGCCCTTTTTTCTCTGATTCATTATATATACATGTTAACGAGTTTAAGAGTCTTGAATTCAATTTAGTTCCCAAATAAAGTAAATAAAGTTTTCTAAGAAATTCAAAATCCTTGTCTTACAAAAAAGCGTGCAATGGCCTTGCTTTGGCTCATTATGTCTTATACAGTGTTTATTATGAAGTGAAAAACAATATCCCTTAGATTTATCAAGTAATTCAATATTTTCTTCATTGCTACAATTCTTTGTGACTTTCTTATTTAACCAGGCGATTTTCTTATCAAGACCAAGGCCCTAGTCTTGAAATTCCATCTATAAGGTCAAAGAATGAGAAGAAGGTTCCTATTCTTGTCAAAACGTGGAGTGCTATCATCAGACAGATGAGACATTTCAAATGAGCTGTCACTCACCATAAATCAAAGCACAATCACAATTGACCCACAGCAGAGGAGATTCTAAGGGGTCGAACACTACTTTTTGGGACTAAACCTAATCTGCTTGACTAGTAGCTCATTTTAAAGCCCATTTTTCTATGATTCATAATATATATGTCTTACCACGTTTAAAAGTCTTGAATTCAATTTAGTTCCCAAATAAATTTTTCTAAGAAATTCAAAATCCTTGTCTTACAAAAAAGGGGGCGATGGCCTTGTTTTGGCTTATTATGTCCTATACAGTGTTTTTATGAATTGAAAAACAATAGCTCTTAGATATACCATACCATTCAAAATTTTCTTCATTGCTACAACTCTTTGTGACTTTTTTATTTAATCAGGGCAATTTTCTTATCGCCCTAGTCTTAAACTTCCAGTCATAAGGTCTAAGAATTAGAAAAACGTTCCTATTCTTCTCAAAACGTGGAGTGCTATCAACAGACAGATGAGAAGTTTCAAATAAGCTGTCACTCTCCATAAATCGGAGCATAATCACAATTGGCTCACAGCAGAGGAGATTCTAAGGGGTCAGACACTACTTTTTGGGACTAAACCGTATCTGCTTGACTAGTAGCTCATTTTAAAGCCCTTTTTTCTTTGATTCATTATATATACGTCTTACCGCGTTTAAAAGTCTTGAAATCAATTTAGTTCCCACACAAAGTTTTTCTAAGAAATTCAAAATCCTTGTGTTACAAAAAATTGGCAATGGCCTTGATTTGGCTTATTATGTCCTATACAGTGTTTTTATGAAGTGAAAAACAATAGCTCTTAGATCTACTATAACATTCAATATTTTCTTCATTGCTACAACTCTTTGTGTTTTTTATTTAACCAGGGCGATTTTCTTATCGCCCTAGTCTTAAAATTCCAGCCATAAGGTCAAAGAATTAGAATAAGGTTCCTATTCTGCTCAAAACGTGGAGTGCTATCATCAGACAGATGAGAAATTTCAAATAAGCTGTCACTCTCCATAAATCGGAGCATAATCACAATTGGCTCACAGCAGAGGAGATTCTCAAGGGTCAGACACTACTTTTTGGGACTAAACCGTATTTGCTTGACTAGTAGCTAATTTTAAAACCCTTTTTTCTCTGATTCATAATACATACGTCTTACCGAGTTTAAAAGTCTTGAATTCAATTTGGTTCCCAAATAAAATTTTTTCTAAGAAATTCAAAATTGATGTCTTACAAAAAAGCGGGCGATGGCCTTGCTTTGGCCTATTATGTCCTATACAGTGTTTTTATAAAGTAAAAAACAATAGCCCTTAGATTTATCATGGAGTTCAATATTTTCTTCATGCGACAACTCTTTATTACTTTCTTATTTAACCAGGGCGATTTCCTTATTACCCTAGTCTTAAAACTCCATCTATAAAGTCAAAGAATGAGAAAAAGGTTCCTAATCTTCTTAAAACTTGGTGTGCTATCATCAGACAAATAAGACATTTAAAATGAGCTTTCACTCGCCACAATATCAGAGCTCAATCACAATTCGCTCACAGCAGAGGAGATTCTAAGGGGTCAGACACTACTTTTTGGGACCAAACCTAATCTGCTTGACAAGTAGCTCATTTTAAAGCCCTTTTTTCTGATTCATAATACATACGTCTTACCGCGTTTAAAAGTCTTGAATTAAATTTCGTTCCCAAATAAAGTTTTTCTAAGAAAAAAAAATCCTTGTCTTACAAAAAAGCGGCGATGGCCTTGCTTTGGCTTATTATGTCCTATACAGTGTTTTTATGAAGTGAAAAACAATAGCTCTTAGGTTTATCATGGGATTCAATATTTTCTTCATTGCTTCAAATCTTTGTGACTTTCTTATTTAACCAGGGCGATTTTCTTATTACCCTAGTTTTAAAATTTCATCTACAAGGTCAAAGAATGAGAAAAAGGTTCCTCTTCATATCGAAACGTGGAGTGCTATCATCAGACAGATGAGAGATTTCAAATGAGCTGTCACTCGCCACAAGTCGGAGCACAACCACAATCAGCTCATGATTATTGGACTTCTCAACAATGCTCAATTAAATGGCTGTCAAAATATGGCCTTCGCGCCCTGATTGGACTGGGTATGCTCTATATAGCGTTTTAATTTAGTCAAGAATTATAGAAAAGTTAAATAATTTTTTTTAAGTGAAAGTTAGGAACAAAATTAAACCTTAAAATTGTGAGAATGGGATGTACCCCCTCCCCGACTCTCCCTCTTTACGCTAAAGTCTTCAAGATTTATAAAATTAGTTCTCATTCAAAGTCAACGACCCTTTCTCCAGGTTGAAATAACAATATTTTTTGGAGAGTTTCCTTGCGTAATTATGATTCAATCCCTTCATTTTAGAAATAGGAGTTACATTTTAGCTTAAGAGTCAAATTCCTTTTGTTTTATTTAATTTTACGCTTATATTTTTAAGATGATTTTAATTGTATACTGAAAGTTACTGATGTCACAATTGGTGTAAGACAATGGAAAGATTTACATATTGGTTTATTGTTGTCAGGCTACACACTCAATTTTGACTCCAAAATCAATATTCCTATTTTTTATACTTGACTTTGTGTTTTTAGTGCAGTGCTAGTATTCTATAATCTTAGACACACAGGGAAACATAATTAGTTTCTTTATCTGTATTAGTTTTATTGATATATATTGGATAGGTAGTGAAGTAATAATTTTTGTCCGTTTTAAGTTTCAAGTTCACTCTTCACTTCCCTCGGGAAAACTTAGTTTTTTTTTTAAATTAATATATTACAGGTGACATTCTGCAAATTCTGCTAATATTATTGAATGATATGTCCTTGTTGCAAGGTCGGGTTTTACAGTTTCAGCGAAGATTTGGGCTTGCATTGTATTGCTACTTTCGTCATCTGCCAAATTGTCAATTATATTTTCTTCGTCTCCGAAATCTAAGTGGAGATCGCTGAGTGGATCTTCACATTCCAAATCAATCGAACTGAAAAGAAAACTATAAATTGAAGGCACATCGGCCCGCAATTGAAACCATCATCTGATTTTTTGAATTTAAAGGGCAAAATTTTTGTATATCGGAAAATTTATCAAGAAAAACGTTTGAAATTTGCCCAATGTATGTCTTCACCTATAAAGGGTAAAAAATGTAACTCCTGCTCTGATTATCAATGAAATAAGCGTCTAGTGCACACCAAACTCGTTAACCAATAAAAATCAAAATTTTGGCAGGAATCAAATAACCTGGATCCGTAAAAGTGTTGTCAAAAGCCCGTTTCATTGTTCAACCCTCGTCCCTGCGGGATTGATAATTAGTCAGAGCTCCATGGCCAGGGTATTCAGCTATCATATCTATTCACAATCATGAATATGACACTTTTACGAAACAAAAGCAGATTATCTTCCAAATTAAAATCCTTTGGGTTTTGGGGCACTGTGTCAACTGATAATTTCTTAAAAGACGCAAAATTGAGCTGACGTAAAATCGAGCATTCAAAGAGAAAGTACAAAATTGGTGGGAGCCAGCTTTTACCCCCCCTCGCACCAAAAATACTCCCTGTGTCTGGCTCATCTCCAATCACTTTAAACTTATAATAAATGAAAATAACTCTCATTTTCTGATCGAATAAGCCCCCTCCAAAGTTTCTGTGACATTGAGGTGGAGATGGGGATAAGGAAGGGGCGGTTTTCCTCCAATACAATTTATCTCACACTACGGCTCGCAGCATTACGGCTGAAAAATCGCAATAAGAAAAACAGGAGTAATGGCTGCAGTGGCAGCTGCAACCTAGTAAAGGGCAAACCACAGTCCATAGTAACCGAAAGTTAAAAAAAGCGTTTAAGAAACTACCTAGTGAAAGGAAATGGCTATGTAACACTGATTAAGGATCGAATGAGGACACTCCAAAGTTTCTTTGACCTTGAGGTGGGGATGAGGATAAGGAAGGGGTAGTTTTCCTCCTATACGATAAATCTCAAATTACGGCTTACAGCATTATTGCTGAAAAATCGAAAAACAGGAGTAATGGTCGCAGCAGTAGCTGCAACCTAATAAAGAGAAAACCACAGCACATAGTAACCGAAAGTTAAAAAACGCGTTTTGAAAAAATAAATACCTAGTGAAAGATAATTGCTATGTAACACTGATTCAGGAATGGTAACTACTATTTCGGTTTGTCTTAGAAGTAAAAGTTTATTGCAAAAAAAAAATCTATGATGATTTCACAAAAAGTTTGAAACCCTTCGAAAAAGACGTCAGATAAAAATGAAAACTATGCCATTGGAATCAGCATGATTGAAAACCTTAAATAGGGCAATAACAGCCCACCTCCTTGATAAACAAGGAAAATGAATGTTTTGCATGGGTAGCACTGATACGTCTCCCGTTTTTTCTTTTTTGTTCTAGCAAGGCTAGGGAGTCAGGGGCGGATCCAGAGCTTTTTTAGGGGGGGGGGGGGGGTAAAATAAGTTGATCCGAAAAAAAACTTAGGGGGGGGGGGTCGCAAAATAGATTGATCCGATAAACTTGCGTTAGGAGTAAGTCTAGTAAACGCAAACTTGAGTTAATTAAGTAAATTACACTACTTTAGACTACGCTAAGGGGGCGCGCACCCCCCGACCCCAACCCCCTGGATCCACCACTGTAGGGGGTGACTGAAACATCATAGAGAGGTGTGTAGTAGCTCATTAGAATGGAAATTAGATTTGCTAGTGCCATTTTTAAGTGACCAAAAAGATTGGAGGGCAGCTAACCCCCTCCTTGAAGGCCTCCTCCCCATAAAGTCATCCAATCGTAAATTTTGAGATAAGCATTTTGTTCAACATAGTACAAAGGTCAAAATCTTTGGTTTTGGTGATAATATGACCCTCTATAGTTCCTGGAAAAAGGGCTGCACACTGGGGAAAGGGCTGCGCTAGTTTTCTGTAATATTAGAAGCATAAAAACTATATTATATATATTTATTTGCATTACGTTTATTGATATATGTTAGCTAGGCTGTAAAGTAATAATTTTGTTCGTTTTAAGTTTCAACTTCGCTCTTTACTTCCCTCGGAAAAACTTATTTTGTTTAATTATTTCTGTAATGGGCTATTACTTCAGGCTGGCGTTTGCCTAGTGGACGCGCCAACACTGATCTTAAGGTGGCATATGGCATCAAAAAGGAACCTTGTTCTCATTCTTTGACCTTAAAGATGGAATTTTAAGACTAGGGCGATAAAAAAATCGCCATGGTTAAATAAGAAAGTCACAAAGAGCTGTAGCAATGAAGAAAATATTGAATTCTATGATAAATCCAAGGACTACTGTTTTTAAATTAATAAAATATCTTGTATGGCATATTAAGCCAAAGCAAGGCCATCGCACGCTTTTTTGTAAGACATGAATTTCGAATTTATTATGAAAAATTTATTTGGGAAATAAATTGAATTCAAGACTTTTAAACGCCGTAAGACGTATATATTATGAATCAGAGAAAAAAGGGCTTTAAAATGAGCTACTAGTCAAGCAGATATGGCTTAGTCCCAAAAATAGTGTCTGACCCCTTAGAATCTCCTCTGCTGTGAGCCAATTGTGATTGTGCTCTGATTTGTGGCAAGTGACAGCTCATTTGAAATTTCTCTTCTGTCTGATGATAGCACTCCATGTTTTGACAAGAATAGGAAACTTTTTCTCATTCTTTGACCTTATAGATGGAATTTTAAGACTAGGGCGATAAGAAAATCGCCCTGGTTAAATAAGAAAGTAACAAAGAGTTGTAGCAATGATGAAAATATTGAATTCCAAGATAAATCTAAGGGCTATTGTTGTTCCCTTCATAGAAACGCAGTATAGGGCATAATAAGCCAAAGCAAGGCCATCGTACGCTTTTTTGTAAGACATGAATTTCGAATTTATTATGAAAAATTTATTTGGGAAATAAATTGAATTCAAGACTTTTAAACACAGTAAGACGTATATATTATGAATCAGAGAAGCAAGGGCTTTAAAATGAGCTACTAGTCAAGCAGATATGGCTTAGTCCCAAAAAGTAGTGTCTGACCCCTTAGAATCTCCTATGCTGTCAGCAAATTGTGATTGTGGTCTGATTTGTGGCGAGTTACAATTAATTTGAAATGTCTCATCTGTCTGAAGATAGCAGTCCACGTTTTGACAAGAATATAATTTCTTAAACCACATTGGCCTGACATAACATAAAGAAAGAAAAACGAGAAAAAATTGGGTTTTTAAAGGCCAAATGAAAATACTGAAAAAACACAACAAAGCGAATATGTTGAGAGGACAAACGCTTCTCTTCTTCAGCGCGAAACGAAATAATGTATCCAAGGAAAGTGCCGAAGAAAAAAAACGACAAAAAGCAAACAAGGAAAGTCAATGCGAAAAGAACCAAAAAAACCAAAGAAAAAAACAAAAATTTAAAAGATGAATATAATTCAATAAAAACAAAAATTAAAAAAAATAGAACAAAACACCTAACAACCATAAAGCGAGTTATTCGCCAATTTCCGCGATTTGCAAAAAATCCAAAAAATTATGAACTGCCATCGACAGATACTAGCGAACAACTGAGGAATAAAAGACAAAAAAACAAACAAACAATTCATTCACTCAAAAACAAAACGAACCAGCAATTAAATAAGTTGGAGAACTATGTCATCTGATTTCGGATTTTAATTATTGCATTTCTTGCAGACAGCCTTTGAGACCTAAGGGGTTCTTCTTAGGTCTTGAACCCCTGGGAAAGTGGTTCAAGGTTTATTTCAGGGATTATTAAAGTATCGGCTTCTCTTTTGAGAAAACCGAAATATGACTCGTTTATTCTTAAATCACCGGTACCACTGTTTACAGCTAGACCTAAATGTTGGTATTTATAAATTTCAACATTTAATAAATTCCAACCATACAATAGTATGGTCTGGGCATTTGAAAACCCAGACCATACTATTTTGTTTAACCAAGCTAGCCTATTTCGCATGACAAAGATATTGTCCAGCACTACAGAGAAGCTGTTGAAATTTATTAATACCAACATTTAGGTCTAGCTTTAAACAAAGATTCCGCTGATTTAAGAATAAACGAGTCATATTTCGGTTTTCTCAAAAGAAAAGCCGATACTTTAGTAATCCCTGATATAAACCTTGAACCACTTTCCCAGTCATATAATCAAACACGTGAACAACCCATTTGGTCTCAAAGGGTGTCTGAAAGAATTGCAATAATTAAAATCCAAAATCAGATGACACAGTTTTCCAACTTATTTAATTGCTGGTTCGTTTTTGTTTTTGAATGATTGAATTGTTTTTATTTTCTTTTATTCCTCAGTTGTTCGCTAGTATTCGTCGATGGCAGTTTATAATTTTTTGAACTTTGTGCAAATCTCGGATATTGGCGAATAACTCGCTTTTATGGTTGTTAGGTATTTGGTTTTAATTCTTATAATTTTTGGCTTTTTATTGAATTTTATTCATCTTTTAAGTTTTTGTTTTTTTCTTTGTTTTTTTTTTGGTTCTTTTCACAATGACTTTCTGCGTTTGTTTTTTGTTGTTTTTTTTCTTCGGCACCTTCCTTCGATCTATTATTTCGTTTCGCGCTGAAGAAAAGAGGCGTTTGTCCTCTTGAAATATTCGCTTTGTTGTGTTTTTTTCAGTATTTTCATTTGGCCTTTAAAAACCCAATTTTGCTCGTTTTTCTTTCTTTATGTTTTGACAAGAATAGGAGCCTTTTTCTCATTCTTTGACCTTATAGATAGAATTTTAAGACTAGGGTGCTAAGAAAATCGCCCTGGTTAAATAAGAAAGTAACAAAGAGTTGTAGCAATGAAGAAAATATTGTATTCCATGATAAATCCAAGGGCTATTGTTTTTCACTTCATAAAAACACTGTATAGGGCATAATAATCCAAAGCAAGGCCATCATCCGCTTTTTTGTAAGATGTGAATTGGAATTTCTTATGAAAAATTTATTTGGGAACTAAATTGAATTCAAGACTTTTAAACGCGGTAAGACATATATATTATGAATCAGAGAAAAAGGGCTTTAAAATGAGCTACTAGTCAAGTAGATACGTTTTAGTCCCAAAAAGAAGCATCTGACCCCTTAGAATATCCTCTGCTGTGAGCCAACTGTGATTATGCTCCGATTTATGGCGAGTGACGGCTCATTTGAAACTTCTCATCTTTCTGATGATAGGACTTCTTGTTTTGAGAAGAATAGGAACATTTTTCTAATTCTTTGACCTTATGGCTGGAATTTTGAGAATAGGGCCATAAGTAAATCGTCCTGGTTAAATAGAAAAGTCACAAAGAGTTTTAGCAATGAAGAAAATATCGAATATTATGGTAAATCTAAGGGCTATTGTTTTTCACCTTATAAAATCACTGTATAGGGCATAATAAGCCAAAGCAAGGCTATCGCCCGTTTTTTTGAAAGACAAGGTTTTTGAAATTCTTATAATTTTTGACTTTTATTGAATTTTATTCATCTTTTAAGTTTTTGGTTTTTCTTTTTTTTTTTTGGTTCTTTTCACATTGATTTTCTGCGTTTTTTTTTGTTGTTTTTTTCCTTCGGCACTTTCCTTGGATACATTATTTTGTTTCGGGCTGAAGAAGAGTGGCGTTTATCCTCTTGAAATATTCACTTTGTTGTGTTTTTTTTCAGTATTTTCATTTGGCCTTTAATAATCCCATTTTCGCTCGTTTTTTTTTGTTTATGTTTTGACAAGAATAGGAACCTTTTTCTAATTCTTTGACCTTATGGCTGGAAATTTAAGACTAGGGCGACAAGAAAATCGTCCTGGTTAAATAGAAAAGTCACAAAGAGTTTTAGCAATGAAGAAAATATCGAATATTATGGTAAATCTAAGGGCTATTGTTTTTCACTTTATAAAAAACAATGTATAGGACATAATAAGCCAAAGTGAGGCCATCGCCGCTTTTTTTGTAAGAGAAGGATTTTGAATTTCTTAGAAAAGCTTTATTTGGGAACTAAATTGAATTAAAGACTTTTAAACGCAGTAAGACGTATATATTATGAATCAGAGAAAAAGGGCTTTAATGTAGCTACCAGGCAAGCAGATACAGTTTAGTCCCAAAAAGTAGTTACCGACCCCTTAGAATCTCCTCTGCTGTGATCTAATTGCGATTATGCTCCAATTTATGGCGAGTGACAGCTAATTTGAAACTTTTCATCTGTCTGATGATAGCAATCCACGTTTTTGCGAAGAATAGGAACCTTTTTCTCATTCATTGACCTTATTATTGGAATTTTCAGACTAGGGCGATAAGAAAATCGCCCTGGTTAAATAAAAAAGTCATAAAGAGTTGTAGCAATGAAGAAAATATTGAATGTTATGGTAAATCTAAGGGCTATTGTTTTTCACTTCATAAAAACACTGTATAGGACATAATAAGCCAAAGTAAGGCCATCGCCCGCTTTTTGTAAGACAAGGATTTTGAATTTCTTAGAAAAACTTTATTTGGGAACTAAATTGAATTCAAGACTTTTAAACGCAGTAAGACGTATATATAATGAATCAGAGAAAAATAGGCTTTAAAATGAGATACTAGTCAAGCAGATAAGGTTTAGTCCCTAAAAGAAGTGTCTGACCCCTTAGAATCTCCTCTGCCGTGAGCCAATTGTGATTGTGCTCTGATTTATGGCGAGTGACAGCTCATTTGAAACGTCTCATCTGTCTGATGATAGCAATCCACGTTTTGACAAGAATAGGAACCTTTTTCTCATTCTTTGACCTTATAGATGGAATTTTAAGACTAGGGCGATAAGAAAATCACCCTGGTTAAACAAGAAAGTCACAAAGAGTTGTAGCAATGAAAAAAATATTGAATTTCATGATAAATCTTAGGGCTATTGTTTTTCATTTCATAAAACACTGTATAGGACAGAATAAGCCAAAGCAAGGCCATCGCACGCTTTTTTGTAAGACAAGGATTTTGAATTTCTTAGAAAAACTTTATTTGGGAACTAAATTGAATTCAAGACTTTTAAAGGCGGTAAGACGTATATATTATGAATCAGAAAAAAGGGCTTTAAAATGAGCTACTAGTCAAGCAGATACGGTTTAGTCCCAAAAAGTAGTGTCTTAACCCTCAGAATCTTCTCTGCTGTGAGCCAGTTGTGATTATGCTCTAATTTGTGGCGAGTGACAGCTCATTTGAAATTTCACATCCGTTTGATGATAGCGCTCCACGTTTTGACAAGAATAGGAAGCTTTTTCTCATTCTTTGACCTTATAGGTGGAATTTTAAGACTAGGGCGATAAGAAAATCGCCCTGGTTAAATAAAAAAGTCACAAAGAGTTGTAGCAATGAAGAAAATATTAAATTCCATGATAAATCTAAGGGATATTGATTTTCACTTCATAAAAACACTGTATAGGGCATAATAAGCCAAAGCAAGGCCATCGCCCGCTTTTTTGTAAGACAAGGATTTTGAATTTCTTAGAAAAACTTTATTTGGGAACTAAATTAAATTCAGGACTTTTAAACGCGGTAAGACGTATATATTATGAATCAGAGAGAAAATGGCTTCAAAATGAGCTACTAGTCAAGCAGATATGGTTTAGTCCAAAACGTAGTGTCTGACCCCTTAGAATCTCCTCTGCCGTGAGCCAATTGTGAATGTGCTCTGATTTATGGCGAGTGACAGCTCATTTGAAACGTCTCATCTGTCTGATGATAGCAATCCACGTTTTGACAAGAATAGGAAGCTTTTTCTCATTCTTTGACCTTATAGGTGGAATTTTAAGACTAGGGCGATAAGAAAATCGCCCTGGTTAAATAAAAAAGTCACAAAGAGTTGTAGCAATGAAGAAAATATTAAATTCCATGATAAATCTAAGGGATATTGATTTTCACTTCATAAAAACACTGTATAGGGCATAATAAGCAAAAGCAAGGCCATCGCTCGCTTTTTTGTAAGACAAGGATTTTGAATTTCTTAGAAAAACTTTATTTGGGAACTAAATTAAATTCAGGACTTTTAAACGCGGTAAGACGTATATATTATGAATCAGAGAGAAAATGGCTTCAAAATGATATACTAGTCAAGCAGATATGGTTTAGTCCCAAACAATAGTGTCTGACCCCTTAGAATCTCCTCTGCTATGAGCCAATTGTGATTGTGCTCCGATTTGTGGCGAGTGACAGCTCATTTGAAACTGAACCCTGGCCCTCAATGTCCAGACCCCCCCCCCCCCAAAAAAAAAAAAAGAAGTAACGATATTCTATTTCAAAACATGTGGGATCTGACCCTTGGCCCTCCATGGCCCGACCCCCCTAAAAAAAATTTAACGGTGTTTTATTCAAAACTTATGGGAGCTAACTCATGGTTCTCTATAGCCACCAATCCCCCTACCAAAAAAATTAATGACGAAATTTTATTCCAAAACTTATGGGAGCCGATCTTAGACCCTCCACGGCCTGATCCCGACCCCCCGAAAAATACTGACTATATTTTATTCCAAAATTTATGGGAGCTAACCTTAGCCCAAGATACCCCTCCCAATAAAAAATTAATGATATTTTATTCTAAAATTTATAGGAGCTGACCCCTGGCCATCCATCGCTGGATTTCGCTATTGTTAGAATATACCAAAATTCACTCTTTTTCATTATTTTCATTTGTAATACTTTCTCTGTGGCTGCTCAGTTAGGCATATGAGGGAGGGGGGTTTTCAGGGAGATTTATTCGGGGGAGTTTTCGGGTGACTCGCATCGGGAACTTATCTCAGGGTGGGGATTTGACGTATTGCGATTTTAGGGGGAAAATTTTTCAGGGGGATTTTTCTGGGGTGAATACGTTCTTAGAAAGAACTAATAAAATTAAACTGTATATTTGACATATGATAATGTTAACGGCTAAAAGCTCACCAGTTCAAGATTTTATTATTCTCTCACACAACAGCCATACTTAAAATGAATTAAAACACTTACTTTGCACTAAATGTAAAATTAGTTTTGGCAATATACAAATAAACCCAATAATGGTCAAATCCAAATAATCCCTTCCCACCTAAGTTATAAATGAAATATTTAAAGAATCACAGTTGCGAACACCTCTGTTATATTTATCGAATCTCTTTTTCTCGTTTCAGTCAATCACTGTAAATTGTCCAATTTTGTTCATTTTTAACATGCAGGATTGTTTGATCACGGTTGTGCTCGAAAAAGACCTTTAGTGCAATCTAAGGGTATTAACTTTTTATATAATTAATTAAAAAAACAAAACATTTTTCTGTAGGAAGTAAAGAGCAAAGTCGTTATCAGGTGTATCGGTTTTAGGCGTATTGGTACAACCCGTATCGGCCAAGTTCAGAGATCTGGTCATCTAAAATGCTGATTTTGCTGACGACCTGGCCATCCTAGTGGACTTCATGTATTGGTTGCTGGAAGCGATTCGAGTCTTACGAGAAGAGGCCACGAATGTGGGACTGCAGATAAACTGGAATAAAACAAAAAATATGGCCATAGACCCATTTTCTCCTGCTGTCAATTTCCCAGTCAGCCTGGACGGAACAACTAGCATAGAAGTTGTTCAAAGGTTCACCTACCTGAGATCCATAATTTCTTCAGATGGATCGCTTCTCCCCGAGATGCAAGCAAGACAATCCAAAATTTCTTCTGCCACATAGTTTAGTCGCTTAGTCAAAGGTTCGTGCAAATTTAATAAAACAGTGTGAAAGTTGGCCCACAGGGGCAGTTTGATCTGCTCTTTCAATGAAACTGAGACGAAAGTGATCCGACAACCTTAAGAGTAGGAAACATGGGGGTAAAGTCACCCAAAAGGAGGAAAAGCAAAAAATTCCTTTTCCCTATTTTAGCTTGATTTTCGGTGTGTATACTCGGTATTCGACAGAAACTGAAACAAAGTGACGGAAAAAGTGCTTGGACTGTCCCACCATCAAAGGAAGGGATGAAGGGGGGGGGGGGGGGGTGAAAATCACCTAAAAAGGGGGGAAACGGGAAATATTTGTTTTTGCCTATTTTAAATTGGTATTCGGTTTGTTTATTCAATCTTATATAGTCACTGATTTAATGCCATGGCGAAAGTGCAGAGGATGTCCTGGGAGGGAGGAAACAGGGGTAAATATTTCCCCCCGGGGAAATTCTAAAGAAGGGAAATTTTTGATCTGCTGTCTTTATGTTTGTTCTCGCCATTTCAGGAGGCATTGTCCAGATTGAGTGGTACAATATTACATCCTAAATCCTGGATAGGGAAAGAGGGAAACTGGGGGGGAGGTGGCATGGAAAAATGCCAAACTGAGTTTCTTTTCAATTTTGGCTGCGGCAGTTATGATGACTCTACTGGGAGTAGGTGGCAAACACTGGACAAATGAACCGAGGATGACAGCTGTGACGGTACGACAGGATGACAACTACGACTACCTACCCATGTCGTTTCCCCGCCTTTAAGAGTCAAATACACTACTATAACTTTCATTTAAAGATATGACTTTATTCACTGAAGGAAGAAATAAAAAGAGGTAAAAATAAGAAAAAAAGTGGTACGCAGTTGGTGCCCTGATTCAGCAGCCTATTAGTTTCTGGCGTCAGATCTGTAGCACGCTCCATTAGTAGGGAAGGAAAGTCTACATGCACTTGCATGGTGTCTTGCAGGCTTTCTTGCAGCCACATTTGACCAGTTTTTGCACACCTTGGAAGCCTCGGGTAGCATCGTCCAGACAGGATGCCCCTCATCATTTAGGAGCTTCCATCCAAATTCATAGGGGGAAGGAGGATCCTGAATGGGGTCGGCTGGTCTTCCCCAAATTCTCTGAAAGTGTACACGTCTGGTGTGTTAAAGAAGGGCGTCAAAATTGGTGGGATGCGGTCAATCTGCCATCCCTTGGCAGAAAGCACTTTTCTCGCTTCGTCAACACCCTAGACTTCGCTTGTCCGCCCATAGCATAAAACTACAAATCTCTCCAGTAGCTCTTGCGTTCGCAGTCTCTTAGCAGTCGACGCAAATGAAACTTCCAAGAACGCGTCTGCTGCGTCGGGATAACTTCTTTAGACATCAAAGGTTTTCTTCTTTCCAATACCAGAAAAGGAAGATACTGTATCGCAGCCTTTAAACGCGTGGAAACCAGGCAAAGCTTTTGACTTTTGGGGGCCAAGCGTATGATGAATTTCGTGAGCTGGGATGATTCTGCACTGCTGCTTCACACCAAAGTCCACCCAGAGCTCAATAAGTGGGACGTATGAGCAAGCGGCTATAGCTAGCACGAGCACATCTGTATCTACGGTTCGTATCATAACTTGTTGGTGACCAGACAGGTAGCAGTGACGAGCGTGGAGGATAATTCGCGTATCTGCATCTTCATGATCGCAAGGGACCAAATCATCTCGAGCAGCTGACACCGAAGGCACAACATCTAAATCCTTTCTGCTATAAACTTCCTTTCCAACAAATTCATGCTTTCCAAGCGGTCTGCTAACAGGAAGAACAGTTGCTCTTTGTTTTCTTCGGTACGGAGGAAAGCAGCCCACTTCCAAGGGATAGGAGTCTATTCTCTTAGGCTGACTCGCTATCCGAAACATCTCCTTTATCTTTCTCCTTACTTCAAGCTTCTTTTGATGTACCTGTCCCATATAACGTTGATGCGACTGACCGTCTCTAGTTGGCTATGAATGTACGGTAGAAAAACTGTATCCTCGTAATCTTTGAAAAATTTTCAGCACCGGGGTGCAAGCACATGACCCAAGGCTGATCCATCGAGTACTTTTGCACTGGCTCGAGGAATAGTAGTTGGTATGTCCAGCAATGCTTCTAAAAAAGTTGTAAGGTCAGAGTTTGCAGTTTTACTAAGGGATCCGCTGTCGGACAATGAAGGGGAGTGGGATGGTTCTCGTGTTTAAAAAACTCGTCCATGTCACCGTCACGGGACTGGTAGGCAATGAAGAATCTACCAAACAAAGAACAACTGTTTTTCAGACTAGAAATCTCTTGTTTCACCTTTGACAGTTTCTTGGCTATCACACTTGTGAATAGTGGCAGGTTATTTTTCTTAATAACATCTGTGACTGGCGTGGAGCTTGTCAGCTGCTCTTTGGTAAACTTCTTATATTGGCCGAGTCCAATTTTGTATGCGTTGCTGGCGCTGTGTACTACGTTACTGGGCATGACCTTCCTCGTTTCAAGGGTAAGAAGGTCGTTCTGATTCAGCAAATGGATTGCCCCTTCCTTCAGTGACTTAAAGAAGGTCCTGAACATGGCACATGAATTGCATCTGTAATTGTGGTGTGTCCTCATGATGCTTCAAGTTTTCTTCAGAAGAAGGGTTTGTGAAACTCTTTTCATACTCCTCAACGGCCCTTTGAACATTGGGACCTGATCTCATCCATCGAAGCATGGATCTGGGTTTTTTTGTGAGTCCAATAAAACCGGCTGTTCCTTTCATTTTCTCTTTTATCTGTTCATGCGCTTGATCCATTGCCATGGAAGAAAAAGTATGTTTTGTCTTTAGAACTGTGAAGTTTCCTTTCATAAACTCACAAAATACAGCTGCGTTCTGCGTACTGAGAGCAATCTTGTCTCGAAGGTGTATCGACAGCCATCTGGCGTAGTTCTTGTGGTCCAGAGCAAACATACACGACAGAATCTTTTGCAGAGCATCGACATAAAGCATAAAATCTGCCGGGTGGATGGATCGTACGAACATCAACAAAATCAGTTCAATATCAAGTACAGTTGACCAGTAACTAAACTGAGCGCTGAATTCTTTTCTTGATTCGCACCATTCATCGAAAGATAGCACCTCCTTGTCACTCTCTTCATTCTCAGCAGCATACTCATCATATGCTCGGTGCCTTAGGATATGAAGGACTGAAACAGCTACTTGGTGAGCGTAACGGGACCTAGTAACATGCGACCCATTTAGAATGGCATCTACCCTTCCTGTCGTCGTGACATCAACTTGGACGAGAAGCTCGTCCCATTCAGATCCTTTCATCAAGTCTCCTAGTATTTCAGGATATTTATTTCTATGTGCAGGCCACCGAAAACGATGTTAACGAATTTTCTGGATGTATTTCTGGAAAGTTATGCTGTATCAATTTGGCCAGCGCATAGAGCGGCTGATCAGCCGTCAAAACTGGAGTCTGAGCTGGGTTCAGATACGCGACAACTGTCTTAACCAAATTTATAATTTGAAGTATCATCGCTGCTGAATGCACTTGATCCTTAAAAATATGTAACAGTGCAATCGTGCTTTTTGGCTTGTCCACCGTCAGTTGCTTATTCGAGTGGAATACAGCCCACAAGACCGGTATCACTTTCTGTTTCTCCACTACTTCTTCAACATGATTCAACCAATCTTCTTCTGCGTTCACAAGCTGCTCTCCAGTGATGGATATTTTGCCTATAGGTGCAATACGAGGGACTGACGGGTGTGCTATGCATAAACAATCAGGAAGGACTTCAGTATATTCCCTTGCTAACCTTCGGACTTTTCTCGATGCTCCGAACTGCTCTTTTTGCCTCGAAGAGAGCTGTTCCCTTGGAGCACGGTCGGCTGCTGGAAGCTGTATTAAAAAAATAGCTGTCCCATGAAAGGAATCAGTAGCGGTTGTATAGGAGAGATTATGGTCGATGTTGTAAACCACAGCGGCAGTGAAAATACCGCTACTGAGCAAGGCTGTGCAAATGCATTGTATGTCGTCAAACTGGTCGCAGATTTGGTTTGTGAATTCAGTTGGTATCCGCAAAACTCGATCGTATGAAATTCCTAGTTAAAAAAAACTTAGCTTATCCACAATGTCACTTTTTCTGGTCTTTGAGTATACCATAAGACTGGTGTATACAGCAAGAGGAGTTTCCCTGTGTCTGTCGTGTCGAATGTTCGTTGATCCGTTACCATTTTTAGCACGACACTTTTTAACGTTGAATTGCAAAAGCTACGCCAGTGAAAGGGCAATCTGAATATGTTGACTTTTGTCCTCACTTAACATGTCCGTACCGTACAATAGAATCCTTGTAAAAGCAACCAGACTCGGGGGAACGGATTCTTCTTTACATCCTGGATGAAAGGTACCATCAAACGTATAGTCTTTTTCTAGTATTTCAGCTCTTATCATGGTTGCAGCACGCGCTATTGCAAGTCCTATGTCATCAGAATCACTGGAAAAAGCAATCTTGACGGTCTCACCCACATCTTGACTGAAAACAAGTAAAACATGTATGTATGTATGTATTTCCGAAAAAAGCCATCGGGCTATAGGAAAAAAACAGAACATAAACATAACAGAACCAACAAAAAAAATACAAATAAATTAAAAAACAATGTTTCCCATACTTGTCTCTTTCATCTTTCAAATCTGGTATATGCTGCAGCAGTCTCTCTTTGAGTCTATTACTGTGAACATGCTTACCGTAGCTTGGTGCTATTTCTCCAAGTCGATCTTCGTACTTTCGCTTTAGATCTGACAGCCTGAACACAGGAAGTGGATCAGAGCCTCTAAATCCTTCGATGCGAAGAACAAGTTCTCCGAAAACTAAACATTCAGAAACTGTGCACTGCTTTGGAACTTTCACCCCTAAGTCTTTTGCAGGCCTTTTTAAGCTTTTGCTTATCAATTTTGTTGTTGGACGTTTTATGCCAGACTGCATTGTTTTTATTAAGAGTATCTCGGATACCACCACCTTCATCTAACGTGGTAAATGAGGTACTAAACCAAATTGCTGGAGTTCCACGAGATTGCCTGCAACTTCTTCGTAGCTTGCCCCATGTGGAGGTTTCGGAGGGTCGAAGAGCTTTCCCGATGCAGGAATTTGACAAAAGGCACACTTTTTGTCCAGTCAATTGCCTTCTACTCCTCTTGGTTTTTACTCCTTTGCGATCCTTCTTCAGTCGCTGTGACAAGCGCACATTTGCTCGAATTTCTGAAACAAAGACGCGGATGAAAGATTAAGATTGTAAATTTCGCATAAACCACTCCATTGCGTTTCCCGTGTGAATCCTTAGAAGGCTGGGATGTCAAAGGGACACTTTTAGTGCTTTTTTGACACCTTTTCACTCTGAGTGACACCGTGCTACTATTGGGTAAAAAAGACAGCTTTTTGAAAAAAGGACACTTTTTGGCCTTTTTCAGTATCAAATACCATGTTTATTTATTTTATTCTTTTTTTTTATAAATACGACTGCTTTTAATTTGGACTTTACTATTAAGATTTGGTAACATCTTGGGGATTTTTCTTAGATGTTTTTGCGTGCTGCACAAAATTTAAAACATGGTGATAAGTTCCGCAAAAACGCTTGTCCTGATTGCAAAGTACCAGCATCCTGAAAATCTTTTATTGAAGGAGGAGTTCTTAGGTATAGTAGAAGTGACTGATGTTACTCATCCCTGGTGTATCTAACACCATTAAAGGCTGCAATCCTGCAAATTTCAATCATTTGTTGCCCATCTTTATTTGTATTATGTTAAAAATAGCATTTAGCTGACATTTTGATTGCTTGAAGCTATCCCTCAATGGTTATTCAAAGGTAAATACCGTAAATCTTGAGCAGAATAGAAAGAAGGTAAAATTTATGAACAACTGAGAGTAAAAGTGCAGATTAGGGATCCGTGAAGTATAGAGCGCAGGGGTCCCTTCAATGAAACTAGGATATAGAGAAAGAAGGGAGTAGTTTATATCCAGCTTCTACTGGGCAGTTTCTGTTCAACTTTACACACCAGGGGCGGTAGGAGCAGTGAAGATGTTAAAAGTAGAATAGCCAAGGCTCAGGTTTTTTTTTCACAGTTAAAAAAAGTTTGGAAGAATAGGAAGATAAGTATGTAATCCAAGATTAGAATATTCGATGACAGTAGTCAAATATGACTCTGAAGCATGGGCGCTCAGAAAAGATTTGCTAAATTTTTTCGAGAGAAGTTGCTTAAGGATTGTTCTGAGTAACCGGCTGACTGACCGTATTTCAAAAAATAGACTATACATAAAATGCGGTTCAATACCGCTCTCTAGGACTATAATGAAAGAAAGGTTGAGGTGGCTAGGACACGTTGTGCAGAAAAAGGATGACAGATTGCCGAAGATTGTTACATTCGGTCAACCGTCTAGGGATAAAAAGAATGTAGGTCGTACTCGTCTGGGGCGGGAGGACGTCATAAAGAAATATTTAAAGGAAGTAGGAACTTCGTGGGTGGGTGTAAAAAGGGAGGCTTTGAATAGATTGGGATGGAGGAGGAGCGTGCGTAGCTGTGTTGGCCTCAGGCGGCTTGGTGCTGCGGTGAGTTGTTAGTAGTAATAGTAACAATATACAGTAAGAAATCAAGTTGTTGTTATCAGGGGTAGCTAATCTGCACCTGTAGTACTATAATCAATATCTGTTAAGTAAATAAAATGAAAAGAAGAAAGTTTGAATAAAATGACAATCATGTTTGAATTTTACCAAAAATTTATCAGCAGCCTGTGAATCTGAAAGATCCCCCCAAAAATTATATCATAGTTACAAATTACTGATGTCTTGATTACTGAATCCTCTCAAGTTTGTTGGTTATATCTGGTAGCAAATGCTCAATTCCTCACTGGAGGTCATGATCATAGATGTGGAGAGAAGAGAGGCTAGACAACCCTGCTAGAAGGACGTACGCATATTTTCCAGAGTAAGCTTCATCTCGCTCTTGTGGAATTCTCAATCGGGAAAAATATGTTAACTAACTTAAGAAATACAAGAAACATGCGAAGAAAGCATCTACAGTCTTCAGAAGATTGCCTAGCAAACTTACCAAACAAGTCAGGAAACCAGTGTAAGTTCGCAGGAAACTTGAAACAATGTTGTCAACACCAAAAACAGATTGAGCACTCGCTTGCATCACCCTTCATTTCAAGCCCTTACTTTAAAGTCGTTAACCTATCGGTACCTGAATTGTATTACAATATTTCCCTAGCCCAAAAGGAGCCAGGTCAAAAAGGCCTATTATTCCCCTGAACTGGAGTAAGCAACGCTCGTTATCAGTAAAGAACCTAACTTACACAACTAAGATCACCGTAAATATGGAATTTCAAATGTTAAAAAGTACTGAGCACAAACTCTATGGAAGTCTTATTTTTCAGCACAGATAGTGCCAAGCTTTTTCTTCAAGGTGAGGTCAATGTGGCACAGCACCCGTATCTGAGTAAACTGATAAAATAACACTAAAGTCAATCTATGCAGGGTAAACACTTACCTTTTCATCGTATTATCCGGTTCAGATTTGTTTACATACTAAACGATGAATCATCGCCGACTCAGTTTTTCGGTTCACTGACTGTTACACCGAGGGGCTACTGACGAAACTTTTTTTTTAAAAACTAATCTTTGCCCATTTTTAATTTAAAATTAATAATTTCTGTTCGTTTTAAGCTTTAATGCTGCTCCTTACTTTGGGTTAGTTTTTTTATTCAATTTTTGGCATAAAGAAATTTTTTTATCCTAAAAAATCACCCATATGACCATCACACAACAATACAGATTACGGTCAAGGCCGTATTCAGGGGGAGGGGTAGGGGGTTTGAACCCCTCCTTCCCCCACCGAAGTGGTTGTTCGACTAGTGAAAACGTAACAAAAATGAATATACTCAATTTTTGATGCGGTTTCTAAAGTTTTTTTGTAACTCCCCCTCCGAAACTGTAAAATTGCTAACGTGATTTTGTACATTTTTTGCCCCGTCAAAATTGTCTTATGTTAATAATTACTAAAAAACATTTCTTAAAAACACTTCTTGTGTCTAAATTCGTCTGAAAGCAAAATTTTAAAACGCAAAACATAAAGCGTGCAATAATAGTTTTATCCTTAATACCTAAGCAACCTAAGTAAGACTCAGAAGCTTCCCAATTCATTACGAGCCCTACTCTTTGCCCGTCTCCGCCATCCCTTCTACACCAACAGATAAATTTTATATCAACGAATTTTATTTTATTATTATTAAAAAAAAGTATTTCGAACTCCAATTCAAAATTTAAAGCTGTTTTATTGCTGAAAGAATACACATAAACTTAAAAGAAAAGAAAAACAACTAATTATTTCTGATATTTCTTTTAATCCAGTCCAAGTAAAATGTTATACGAGTAAAAACCCCTGGATATTTATCATCTGCGCATTTACCTGTCAGAGCAAAAGACACTAATCCCAGCAAATAATAACGCCCATTTTCAGCACTCAGTTGTGTTAGCGGGCCTCCCATGTCACCATCACAAAGACTGTTTCCTGAGGCTTGAGCACATATCTGCTGATCTGTTATTCCTTTCCAGACCTTTAAGCAGTCCTTTTGCTCAACTATATTAAGATTAGTCTCTTGTAATATGGGGGAATACTCATCTCCAGAAGAGAGGCTTCCCCATCCTGAAAGGATAACATTACTGTTTGTCAGCTCCGTTTCTTTTAGTTCCTTGTAAGGCAGACAAATTGGGACTATGCGTTGCGTAAACACTACTCGATTCGTAAGAACTAAGATAGCAATATCATTCTTAAACCCTTTCCTTGTTTGTGTATATTCTGGATGTATTATAACTTCTTCTACCGGTATTTCAATTACATCCGGATCCATTTCATCATCCTGGTTGTGCTCTCCTAAGCGCACCTTGTAAGCGCCTTCTAGTTTCACACAGTTGGCGGCCGTTAGCACATGTTTGTTAGTGATTAATGCCCCTCCACATAACGGGTAAAAATCTTGAATTATTAATGCTATCCAAGGATGGCCGCCTACTAATGCTGCTGTGCCACCAATGGAAGATATATTGTTTCTTCGACCTGGATAAGTATTATTTATGGAATTACCATCCATCCAAGCAAAAAATCGGAAAAGATCACGAATCTTAGAAACTCCACAAATTTCTTGTAAATTGTCGGTTGGAATCGGGGTAGATGCAGCTTTGGGTTCATCGTTAAATGGGTATTTGCTGACCGAAGCGTCTGAAAGAAGAAGGGCTAGAAGACATATAGTACTTAAAGAAAGATAAAAAAACTAAAAAGTTGTATTTACACAAATAAATCTAGTCAAGGTAAACAATTAGGCTTTTGGTCTCTAAAAATTAAAACATACTATTTCCAAGACATTGTGTGCCCAGGTTGAACAAGCATTAATAGCAGATGGTGTACCATTAGTATAGATCAAGGAAGCCCCTAATTGCTTTACAATTTCATAAGTTAATGCAGCATTTGAAATACCACGCTACCAATGACCAATCACCAATACTCAACCAATTAGTATATGGTACAGCAAGCTAACAATCTGTTTGGCAGATAATCTGCCTTTACTATGAATCCAACCATCTTCCAAAATTCATGATAATGAACACTAAGCAAAAAGTGACCCTTGTCAATAGCAACTGTGACCTTTAAAATGGGTTTTGTGAAGAGTTTATACAATAAATGATTCTGTTTATTTATTCCAAATATGACAGCTTCATTGAGTTTTATGAAAATTCATAAGCTAGAAAATTTTGCATAGTCTTAGGAAGGAGGAGGGTGGGTGTTTTCTCAAATGAAATTATGCTAAGGAATATTTTTCAGGATGAATTGTCCACAAGAAGTTTCCCTGGGGGGATTTCCAGCGAGGATAGAATTGTCCGGGAGGAATTTTCGTATGGGGGGGGGAGGTTCTTTTACATGGGAGAAACTTTACTTTGAGTGGTTTTCTATGGGGTAATCGAATTTTTCTCCGGAGGAAGGCTAGATTTTTTGGCATTGTTCGATAAACGATTAGGAATTAAATAAAAAACAAGTTGTTCCTGCTCAAAGTAAGAAGCAACATTAAAACTTAAAACGAACAGAAATTAATCCATATATAAGGGGGATTGCTCTCTCCTCAATATCATGCTCTTTACGCTAAAGTTTGACTTTTTGTACCAATTCTTTAAGAACGACTCCTGAAACACAAGGGCCGTTTAATTAAACAAGAAGCTTTTCAAAAAGGTCTAAAATACTTTAGCATGAAGAGTAGGGCATTGAGGAGGGGGTGACCCCGCTCATAAATGAAATAATTTTTATTCCTTTTAAATTTCAACGTTGCTCCTTCCTTTCAGATGAAAAAAAGAAGCAATTTCTGATATTCAATGGCTCTAAAGAGAAGTTAAAAAAAAATCAACAGAAATTAAGGAGCAACATTAAAACTAAAAACGAACAGAAATTATCCTGTATATAAGAGAGATTCCCTCTCCTCAAAACCTCGCTCTTCACGTTGAAGTTTTTTTAAGTAGTTTTCTCCTTCCTTATTAGTCACGTTTGAAAGAATATCAGCCGCTTGTCCAGTATCCAGCGAGAGTAGTATAGGCATTTAAGGATCCTATCCTTACTTATTTTATTTTATTAGTTTCGTTTGAAAGAATATCAGTCACGTGTCCAGTATCTAACGAGAGTAGTATAGGCATTTAAGGATCCAGTGCAGCTCTATTCGTAGTTTCGAGCACAACCCTGTTACGTCACAAATTCCTAGTATATTCCCAAAGAATTCCAGCGCATGCCCTCCCAGGATTTCCAGCGCATTTCAGGTTTCCGTGACCATGTTTAATACGGATGACGCCATCGTGTGTGACTTAATAGATTTATTTAGGGTGATGTAATCATACATGGATTTACTGGGAATAAATTAATGACGGCGCACACCCTACGCAATGGCTACGCATATTTTGCGTAATGACGGCACGTACATGTGTCTTATGTAACTGTAATGGGATCAATTCTCAAAAACCCCAAAATCTCCCAATTTAAGTTACCCAAGTAAAGAATAAAATCACCCAAAATATGAACCTGAAAGGTTCAAGTAAACTACAGATCGAGCAAGACTCAAGCCTTCAATTTAACATAGTGAAATAAATGTATCTAATTATACATTGTAATTATACTTTGTAACAAACATCGTAAGAATCTTTCCCACAGAAAATCAAACAAATAAATTCGCCCTTTTGTCGCCAATAAACGCAATAAATATCATTTTGACCAAATCATATACGACAATCACAAATCATAAATTGTAATTATATACGACAGCCAACGAACAATGTAATTTGAATCTTAAGAGCTCGGAATACCAAACTCTCAAGAAGGCAAAGTTTATTATACAAAAAAATAGTCACTCAAGATGCAAAATATCTTTGTTGCATTGTTCTGGAAACTAAGTTTAGAACTAGCAATCTCAATGTAATTAAATCGTGTTAGCTTTTACTAATTTTCACAGAAATAAATTATAAGTCTTCTGACACCCTATTAGGAAAATGTCACAATGTAAAACTTTGTTCGTTCGGAAAAATTCCAAAGTGATATTTTAAAAGTTATAAATTAAGCGACACCTGCTAGCAAAATGTTACAATGTAGAACTTCGCTTCATTAGAAAAATTCCAGAGTGACATCTTAAAAGTCATAAACTTCAATTAAACCCAAGTAGCCCATTGGTGCAAGCCCGTCCAATAGTGATGTAGGACAAATAGTGCAGCCAATAGGGACTGTAAAATATACTTGTGAGTAACGCCCAAATGTAACCTCTGGCGAAATTAGGAAGAGTAGATAGTTAGAACTTAGCAGTTTTTGGGCCAGTCTTTTTTGGAGTCTATTGCAGTCTTGTGGCAGTCTTGTTTCAGTCTTGTTTGAGTTCTGTTTTGAGTCTGTCAATCTTACGCGAGACTGCTATGATTTTCTGATAAACTTTGGAGGAAAGTTATTGTATGTGAATTAACTTTTGTGTCACTTTATCCCAGATGTCAATTTTGTATTAGTGTCTTTTACTGCAAATGTACTGATATACCGAAGCTCTGTGACAACTATGTGAGTAATAATAAATACATTACTTTCTTATTTTGTTCTCTCTATGTTAACATTTCTCGAGACAGTCTGTCCATGTGGCTCCACTCGCTCCTAAGGGAAACTGAAACTTTTCAGTCTGATTTCGATTCAGTATGGCCGTTAATATAAGCTCCCTATTCGTACTACTAATTTAAGCTCCCCACTCTAGAAGTTCCGCCTCCACTCAGGTAAGCCACTCGCGAACCGTCAACTAAGAGTTTAATTAAATTTCCCCATTGAATTAATTAATTGATATAAGAACAAATAATTTTTATTAAAACTCCCCTATCAGAAGGTATTATCGAATAACAAAACTAGAATCCCTTTTTACATAAACCCCCCCCATTAGAATTCGATTCAGTATGGCCGTTAATATAAGCTCCCTATTCGTACTACTAATTTAAGCTCCCCACTCTAGAAGTTCCGCCTCCACTCAGGTAAGCCACTCGCGAACCGTCAACTAAGAGTTTAATTAAATTTCCCCATTGAATTAATTAATTGATATAAGAACAAATAATTTTTATTAAAACTCCCCTATCAGAAGGTATTATCGAATAACAAAACTAGAATTCCTTTTTACATAAAACCCCCCCCATTCGAGCGAAAACTCGTTAAACTAGATTAATTATTGATTAGAATATAGTATTTCACTAAGTATAAAAAAAAAACAAAAAAAACAACACAACTTTGGAAGGATGGATATTACTTACAAGTTGCCCATATGCATGCAATAAGTTCAAAAATTTCACAAAAAAATCTTTCCAGTGAAAATAATTTTAAGTAAGGCTATATGTCTTTTACTCTATAACTTACGTGAATTAATAATCCATATACACGACATGCGATAAAAAAAAAAAAAAACAACATTAAATTATCAAAAAATCGTCCTTATTAGGAAAATAAAAGAAAAATTAAAACAACCAAGGGGAGCCGAAGGCATTCTTGGAAGTTCAAATCAAACTTAATTATTTAAAGACTCATGCCATTCAACAAGCAAAAAAAAAAAACAAAAAAAACCCTCCCTTCGTACCTTACATACCTGTAATTAATAGTCCTTTTGGCGCAAAAATATAGTCCAATCTCAAAAGTTAATACTTTTAGTATATCCTTAACCACATGTTTGATCAAATATTGATTAGGATCAATGCATTACAAAGTTTCAGTAGCCCCGAAAGGCAGAATCATAGAAAAAAAAAAATCATAAAATCAAGAATCCAAAATGCCGGTCTTGGCGCATAAATTACGGCCTATAGAAATGTTATATGATCCTTAATAGGAGGCATATCTGCAGATACAAGTAAAACAACGAGAGCGGCGTAATTATTAAGTCATAAAAATAGGCCCCTCGCTAAACCTCAAAAAACATATGAAAACCAAAAAGGGAGACTTTTATGATCGAACCTCTTAAACAATTTGTTTAGTTGAATTTTGGTAGTGGCGTAGTCGAACGCTAATTAAGATATCTTTAAGCCAGGTGTGATAGAACCATGAGTAAAATCAGTTCGACAAGTAATCACTGTAATCATTCGTGCAGATTAAAACAATTTGAAAGACAAAATAGACCTTCCTTAAATCAAAAAGAATATGTAAAATAGTTAACAAAATTGTAAGATATCGTACCTGCGAATCGCAAATAAGACAGATTAAAGCAAAGAAAAAAGGAGAAGCATTGATTTATTTTATTTTTTTTTTACTTGAGATGGCCCTCTATCGAGAAAGCGTTTTGCCATCAAAAATGGTGGTACCATGAACTTAATTTGTGGCCAATGTCTAAGCTAATTAAATCAGTAATTGTATAACTATTAACAAAAATAGCTTTATTGCTGTACAGTCGCTAAATGAAGGATAAAACAATCGTCAAAAAAAAACAAACTGCCAATTATATCAATAATTTTAGCTGGAAATTATCTTAGAAAGGGCGGTAGCAATGGGAAATGGAACCGCATGGCTGGGATGGCAAAGAGTGGCGAGTCTTGCGATAAGACCATTCACCGATGGTCCAGGGATCAGTTATACGCTATATGCATATATAAAAAAAAAGAAAACAAAAAAAGCATATTGATTAATATTTCAACTTTTGATCACCAACTAAAGAGAATATGTTTCCCTAATAGATAATTGATGTACCATAAATTAAAATCGTAACTAACCAATAGCTAAATAACACATTAGTTTTGCAACAGTTAGCAAAAGCAGTGGAATGCTTACAGCCGATAAGCAAAGGATAATATAACCACCAAAAACCCTAAAAATCTGCAGCAATAGATTCAACCAATTTTACCTTAAATCGAATTAAAGCATACAAATGAACCGCGCAATTAAAGTATAAAAGAATAACCTGTAAAAAAAAATAACAAAAAAAAACTTTTTCCTAGGCCAGAAAATTTGTTTTGAACTGTGATTGGAAGATAATGATGACTGGTAAAACCAAATGAGAACCCAATATTGAATAAAAATTATTCGCTTACGATCTTGCAGTCAGTCCTATATCACCTACGTATAAGACAAATAAATTACTAAAATAGCCTGCCAGAAGAGTAAAACATAAAACCAGTCAGTTAATTCCTAAACTATCATAATTCCCAAAGTATTTAAGCGACAATTACATAGCAAGTATCGTAAAATTGGACCATAAATTCAAAGTGGCGCTAAAAGAAATGACAACGTGCAATTAGCCTAATAGCTATCTGACAATAGCAGATATATTCTGCTTCAGAAATGTGGATCAATTTCTGCGAGTTCTCATAATTGATGCAAACTGTGTAACATACCGCTAGAGACGAATAGGACTAAATTAAACTAACATACGATTAGTCATAAATACTCATAAATTAAACTAAAATTGACGATTAGTCATAAATACTCATATCACAAGATAGTATTTAATAATTTCTACTAACCTTATAAGCCAGTTGCGACCACAGGTCCCAGTTAATCCTTAATTTCCCCAATAAGTAATATGACGCGGTAAATCACATGTTATTCACAAAATTCAAGCCTTGTAAAAAGCACGGTATTTAAGAGTTCAAAGAATGTGCACTCACTAGTGAGCATGTACTTAACTAAAAATGATAGAACAAAACGAACATTTATACGAAGCATGAATAACTGAAGGGTAATTTCTAATGCAATTAAGTGAAAGCGGAAGCCATAAAATGGATTACAACACCTGTGAGGTAATTTAGCCCTTTGTTCGGACATACATTTCGAAGACCTTAAATCAACAAGGATAAATTATCAAACTTTCTCCCTGAATCAAGCCCTTACAGAAGGATAACCTACTAAAGATTATGGCGATAAAATACAAAAAAAAGAATTACAGATACTATAAGTAATGTTCTAATCAAGTTTATGAGCCCCCCCCCCCTTCAGTCGTGCGGCATCTTAGTGGCATCAAAGTTCGACATCAAACGCAAATATATTTTAATTTTCACTTGGGAATACAAAGAAATTAAACGCATATGGCTTATGACAAGCTACGAAACTTTTAAGTAATACCGCGCTGGATAATAAATATCTCTACCACGTGGCGTTAACTCCGCCACAGGAGAGGGATGATTTGACACCTTAGTAGTAAATGAGTTACACTTCGACTCGCATTACTCCCATTAATCAAGGATATACAAGGCTGATGAAAGTGAAGGAATAGATACCTTAGTCACATCACAGCTAAATGAAATATAAAGATAAATGAAAAGGCATTACAGCCTAGTAGCTGAATTTTCGAAAGTATTAAAAATAAGACTATATTTACAAAAAAGGGCCTTGACGAAATTGATTGAAACTATGGATATTTAAAAAAAAGAGATTGTTTAAAAGGAAAAATTTGCCTAGTTAACTATAGATTACTTAAGAAATTTTTTTTTGTTGCAAACAAGGATTCAACAAGTATGGAAATTGGATGCGACATTAAAGTTATAACAGAAAACGTCAGAGTTTCCCTCAAACTGATATATAGCATTAACTAGAATATACTAACGAACAATATAATACGACCATTTACATAACTACTTAAGCCCAAAACCCCACTTTAACCAAGTAAAAGATGCCCTCAGCTAAAAGTCAGTAGTAGTACCTTATACGCTTCCAAGGTGACATTAAATTTTTTTTTTCTTCTCTCAAGAATTAAGAAATGCACAATATACATGGCAATTCTAATTCATAAAAACAAAATAAAATAACCGTCAGCGGACAACACCATAAAATACCTTAAAATAGTAAAGGAAAACTGACTCAAATATCCACATGACGTATAATAGTGAAAACGGATGGACCCCCAAGCATAGGAGGTTAGAGCCAGGGATGAGCATGGTGTATATTGTCCCATCGTGCAATCACTTGACTTTCACCCTCCGTTGAGAAAAAATTACGGGGATACGAGACTTGATTGCACAATAAGACGTTGCTTGGCAAGTACTACAGCGGTCTAGCCACTAAACTCTCTAAACAAATAGACCTTCAGCCGTGGGTAGCGGTGGCCAGAGGGGAATGGCAATGGTGTCATTGTCTTTCCGTTGCCGTTCCCATTTGGTCCTGGCTCCCTATGATTAACAACTATCGAAATACGAAAGGCAAATAAGCAACAAGGAAATAAGTGACAAAGGAATGGCCCCTCAGTCGTGGGAGGCTGAGGCAAAGGGGCGATGTTGGATGGTGTCTATATAAAATCCCATTGCCGTTTGGCCCTAGCTCTCTTATGAAAAACAACCAGGCAGTTACGAAAATTGAGCATCACATAATGAGAAGCTGCAGTTTTAAAATTGGACAGAACTACCATAAGTCGTGGGGAGCCGGCGGGCAGCTGTTGTGACCCGTGGTACCTTTATCTCATTGGTCATTACAGTTTGCCCGGGGAACTCTTATGACAGAATCAACAAATTTCTTTATAAAAAGTGACCCGCAAGAATTACCCTAACTTATCTCCACCATAAAAAAATAATGTGACGACAAAAGTGACAGTGAAAGAATATGAAATGAAGTCTGGTACGTGGTGTGTACGTTGACAGGGTGCCGGTACGCGAGTGATTTAGTTTCGTGTTCGGGCACCGTGCCAAGGTATTTTCTACGAAGATCAACTCAAATAGGAAAAGGAACCCAAGGATACCAGTGAAAGTTAAACACCATAAATTAGAGGAACCAACTAAAAACAGCTAAAAATAATAACAAATATCACCAAATTAAAGGCACCTAACTAATCTATTATTATGCCTTAACCATTTTTACATTAAGTTAATTTATTTCACAATTACTGATAAATTTTACATAAGAACACATTTCCAGATACGGTGTGTAACTAACCTTCAACCACGGGTTAAGAGAAACGCCGGAACACGCAACCATACGGTATGTTGCTTATATTAGCCTAAAATCTAGTAGAATAATCAAAAAACGTAACCATGATAAGATACCCAAGCAATCAACAATTAAATAATCGTAGACGAGAAAATGAAATCTTTTGGAAACTTATGATAAGACATAGCGTAGACAATATTAATGCTCCGCTAAGGGAATGGGGACTTGTTGACAATTTAATGGAAGAAGAGGAACTTATTAAAGCAGTAGAAAATCTTGACTGTCCAAAACTATATTATCTTCTAAAATCTCAAAAGACAAGGTTGGAACGAAGAATCATCCTAAGATTAACGGCAAGCCTAGTACTTTATAATTTTAGTGCACGTACGATGACAAGAACACTAGAGCACACTAGACGAAGTGCCAATCTGGCCTTCCGAATTTTAGTACAACATATCCCATCAACAATGTATAGCTCGTTGTCTGAATATATCGCCAACAATATTTGGTACGATCAGGATGATAATAATATGACTACAATTTGGCCCATTAAGTTTCTCTCCATATTAATGGACCAAGGACATATGTTAAAAGGTGAAAGCTTTCTTAAAATCCTGTACGTCAATTGTGTAAATAACACGTATCTAAATCCGATAAACCCTTCAATGGGAGCCGCAATTTTTCAAGTTACCCCAAGAGAATATAAAGACATAAAGAAAATAACCCTGAATTTCTTCCAAGAAGATGAAAATTTTGGAAGAAAAATAGTCCCTGGGTTAGACGTAGTCGTGCGTGAGCAACTATGTTGTTGCCAATCACACCCAAATTTAAGTTTCAAACAGTTCGTGGTAACGAACTGTAAGTAAGGAGCGACCCGGCTCAATGGTAACCGAAACTCTAGAAAACGGTATTTTGATACAAATAGATACATCAAAAGAATCGTATTTTAATGCTGATTTCAAATATATAAGTTTCATCAAGTTTAATCCTTTCCATCAAAAGTTAGGCGCCTGAGAAAATTTGGCTGATTTTCGAAAAAGGGGGGAAAGACCCCCTAAAAGTCATAGAACCTTAATGAAAATCACACCATCATATTCCGCGTATCAGAGAACCCTACTGTAGAGGTTTCAAGCTCCCATCTACAAAAATGTGGAATTTTGCATTTTTTGCCAGAAGAAAGATCACGGGTGCGTGTTTATTTGTTTGTTTGTTTGTTTTTTTTGTTTTTTTTCCCCAGGGGTGATCGTATCGAACCAGTTGTCCTAGAATATCGTGAAAGGGCTCATTGGAATGGAAATTGAAAGTTCTAGTGCCCTTTTTAAGTGACCAAAAAAATGGAGGGCAACTAGGCCCCCTCCCACGCTCATTTTTTTCCCAAAGTCACCTGATCAAAATTTTGAGATAGCCATTTTGTTCAGCATGTTCGAAAATATTATAAGTATGTCTTTTAGGATGACTTAATCCCCCGAACTTCCCGGGGGGAGGGCTGAAAGTTATGAACTTTACCCAATGTTAACATATAGTATTGGTTATTTGGAAATATACAGACGTTTTCAGGGGAGATTTTTCCTGGTAGTGGGGGGGAGGGGGGGGGTGGGTCAGGGGTTATGTGGGAGGAGTCTTTCCATGAAGGAAGTTTTCATGGGGGAAGGGACATTGCTATAAAGGGGACGCCGGACTTCCCAGCATTATTTAAAAAAAGATCATAAATTTAATATAAAAAAACAAGTATTTCAACTGCAACAGCAGCAACATCGAAACTTTAAACGAACAGAAAATATTACATATATAATTGGGTTCACCCCGTAGTCAATGCCTCGCTCTTTAAGACAAAGATTTTTTAGTACATTCATAAGAGCTATTTATTCTAATTAACGGCCTTTGTGATTAAGCGGTCATTTCTAAAGAATTGGAACAAGATTTGAACTTTCGCTTAAAGAGCAAGGTATTGACTAGGGGGCGAACCCCCTAATAAATGTATTAAAAATATATGAATATAGAAGTTCGTTACGTAAGTTAATTCGTAAGTTACGTATATTTATTACTAATAAAAACGTTCGTAAATAAAATTAAACAAGTTTCGAGAAAGCCATTTAACTAAATAAAAGTAAATTAATATGAAAATTTTGTTTTAATTATTCATGTACGGCGAGCCAAAACAAAAGCTGCATTAACTAAAAAACGATCAGAAATTAAATAAAAAAAACAAGTTTTTTAAACTGAAAGTAAGGAGCGACATTAAAACTTAAAACGAACAGAAATTATTCCGTATATGAAAGGGGCTGTCCCCTCCTCAACGCCTCGCTCTTTAAGCTAAAGTTTGACTCTGTCTCACAACTTTATTTTTTAAAACAATAAAAAACTTTAGCGTAAAGAGCGAGGCGTTGAGGAGGGGACAGCCCCTTTCATATACGGAATAATTTCTGTTCGTTTTAAGTTTTAATGTCGCTCCTTACTTTCAGTTTAAAAAACTTGTTTTTTTTATTTAATCTCTGTAGTAAAGATAATAAATGACCCATTGTCATTATCTCAGTTGTGCCGGAAAGTCATTCGTCAAAATATGCGAAGGAATGACATAACCGCCACTTTGGAAGGCCTGCACCTCCCAAACCAACTATTAGTGTATTTAATTTACCTAAATATACCTGAAAACGGAAAAAATGATATAGTATTTGAACTCCAATTTCTCAGCTCAAATGTTTCGTCATGGGAAAATTATCGACTTCTAAATATGCTTACATCTCCAAATTCAAAGGCGGCACTGCCGGATGATGCACCAATATTGAAATTAAAACCCAACCCCAGTGGGAGAAACTGTGTATATAGATAATCTCGTTGAAATAAATGATGAAAGAACCCTATAATATTACCTGAAGTGTTATAACTATGAAAATCGATTATTATCATAATTTAAAAAAAATGCATTATAGACCAGTATTGTATTAATATTTATGGAACTATGAATTAGAGTAAATATCACAAGATCTAAATACATTATAAATATATTGACAAGAAGGTAGTTTCTCGAAAGTCTCTATACTTCTAAGACTATAACGCGACCGCAAAGTCGTTAAACTAGAGTACGTAACTTTAGGGATGAAATTATGTTCGAACACACAAATAGCCAGGTGCAAGGTGGCACCGGTGAAAAAGTAGTTCAACTTCAACCTAAAGTTACCTTGTTTTCCACTCAAAGTAAATATTCATTATTGGTTAACATGGAGCTTTAGATGACTCGAATTACGGTCGAACGAATAAGTACCCGATGTATTGAGGCAATGCCGGTGAAAAGGTAGTTTGACTTCGACCTAGAGTGTGCCATAACTATAACCAATCTTGAAAAAGTTAACTAGACAAAAGTCAATGGAAACTACCTCCTTTTGGCCATTGTTCTGAAATGTTCTGAAAAGACCAAATAAAGAAATGGCCAGAGCAATTATTGATACGGAGTTCATAACTATAAAGTATGCAAAAGAAAACGCCATATACTCAGCGGCAATGATCACTGTGAATAAAACAGGGGAAGAAGTCTTCGCGAAAAAAAAATGGAACGTCAAATACGATTTAAGATAATATGACGAAAAATCGTATAGTTTCGGAATACGATTGGCAAATAAACCCAAATATCGATCCGTAACAGGAAAATTGGGAATAAAATACAATGCGAGAAAGGATTAGTACCTTCAATATATGTAGAAGCCATATAGCTAACGATGTAGGCTGTTCGCGTAATAATGCAATCTATATTCAAAACCCTAAAGAATAAAATCGAAAAATTAGGAATAGATTATATTGCAAGATAAATTAACACATATTAATTTTAGAATTAGACAGGAAAGTACGATTAACGGATGCCATCATAATTTTCATTGCTCATGCAGTGGCCCAAGACGTCATAAAGCAGGAAATCATACCTAAGCATGGGAACTACCCCCAAAATAGTCATAATGCATGAGAAATATGAATTCTCCTATTCACAAGGAGACCGAAGATTATCACATACGAGAAAATCAATGTGGAGCGTCTTCAACTCATTTCAAGTGGCACATTTAGTCGTTTACGATACTGGAGCTCATTGATTCCCCTAACCATGAGGATTTTGTTGATTCAAGTTATGGAAAAATTATGAGACAACGGAGACAAAACCCAGAGGAGGATTGTATTGAGCCAAGCGAGACACAAAACCTAAACCCGGAACTCCCTGATAACCCTTAAGCAAAAAATAAGGGAGGACATGATCGAGCGAATGGGAGTAGAGGTCCTCATTCGTGCCATGTCCAGTCCCAAATTTTCACCTAATTTTTTGTGCAAGCCCATGCAGCTGCAAAGATATATTTCTTGGGCAGCGTGGACGCGCAAAAACAGTAAAGATTTGAAAAATTTATAGTAAATCGAGACCTCTAATAAAAACCATGTAATCTATCTCGCAAGTAGTAGCAGAATAGAAAATTAAATGCTAAAGTAGATGAGTGTTGACTAACATTTAAAAATGCATTGAATATAGAACATGTGCCAAATGCACATGTGTACATGTATACATATAGTCACCAAATCTTGAAAATCTTATAGTGTTATTTTTTGTAAACATAATCATTTGTCCTATAATAACTTTGCTTATATCACAGTAATCTAGTGATTGCTGCAACATGCATGTAAAAGCATGAGAGTTGCCCTTAGTTACTCTATCGTTGAGTTTAACTGTACCCATACTAAAATTGATATTATTCATATGTCTAATCACGACTATTATTTCAAAAATAGTCCCCACATGGTATTATGTAAATTGTATATTATTGCTGTATGTGTTATAACTTGTGTAATTATAAAGAGCATATGATTCTGCCCAGATATTTATATTCTAGGAAGCAGAGTAACCAGTGCAAATTAATTATTGGTGTACCTGCAGGCGACACAGATACAACCCAGTAGCATCTACTTTCATCATTCGTCAACCACCAACATGTACTCACCAAGAAAGAGCCTGAAGACAATACCCTGACGACAACCCAAATCACCAAAACCTAGTACCAGGTAATCTTATCTCAAGCAATATTGGCAAACCAAGAACCCCAAATATACGTATATATCTGAATTAATAATTACCGAGAGAACCATCCCGACCGCAACGTTGTAAAACTACGTGGAGACCGTCGATAACTATCCTTAGACGGCAACGGCCTTAAGATTTAATGTTTGAAACACCAAGAATAACCCTAGAGTCAATCCCTCAAGGATCATGAATCTTAAGCCCCAAATCAGAGACAATATGTTGAACCAACATCAAAAGCTTAAGTTTTGACGCCATCCAATCATTATTAAATATCGCAAAACCTAACCATCCTCCATGAGAAGAAAAATCAAACATGATCAATTAATGGGAAATATAGACTGTACGTGATAAAATTTTTTCCCAAAATGAAGTGTTCGGAGAAGAGAACCAACCTGTTATTATTGTTTTAATCTCCATAATTAAGCCCTCAATGATTGTGTATCATTTAACCGGAAATCAAAGACAATGCGTCGAGCCAAGGCCATAAGATCAAGTTTTGATCCTGCCATAGTTAACGTTAAATGTTGTAACACAGCCCATAGTCCAAGATATGGACTGAACGTGAACAATTACGGGAAACACAGACTTTACGAGTATTAGATTTTCCCAAAAACAAGTGTCCAAGAAGAGATACCCAGCCCAGCGATAAAGGTACCCATTTCACGTAGCCAAATCTCCAAGAGTTATATACCTAGTAAACAATAAAAGAAGAACTGAACGTAATCGATTTACGGAAAACACAGACTGTACGAGTATTAGATTTTCCGAGGATAAAAGTGTCCAAGAAGAACTAACCAGCCAACGATTAAGATGCTCATTTCATGTAATCAATTCCCCAAGGGATATGTACCCAATAGACATTTCAACATTCCTGTGACGTCAAACCCACGTATTTCATATGACAAACCATACACGAACGTTTTTGTGCAATAGTCATGATTACGGACAATGTAAACGCTCATTCCAAGGAACAAGTGCCAGAAAACGAAACACCAAGAAGACAAACCATAAACAATTAGCCAACCTAGTAATTAACTGAATGGAAGCCCAAAGTAAGAGTGATAACGTATGTGAGTATTATAGACACGTAGAATGATGAAGTAAGTGTGAAGTCTTATGTATCTAACTAGCAACTTTGATAAATATTGTTAAACTTATCATAAAACAGATGAAAAGCAGTGCAAGCTACCTTATCCCAGTGTTGCCATCAAACATTAAGTTAAAAATGTTAATGTGTAAAAATTTTTTTTCCCCTCCAAGCTATTTTTAATTCATACATATCAGTGTATTGTAGCTAGATGTTTTAGATGTAGTTAGATATTTTTGATGTCAAATAACTATCGTATCAATATGACGTCAGGTGGAAGTATAAACTAGCATTAGAAGTAGCGAATATGTACCACGTTAAATAATAAAGTAATTACAAAAGCGGAACTTAACTGGTTGGAGCCGTGTAGAAGTATTAGCATGTCAGGTGGAGGAATTTTAATATTAGGTGAAGGAATAATAATATAATTAAACCTATGTAGCGTCAGGTGGAAGTATAGTCAAGTGTTATAAAAAGGCAAATATGTATAATTTTCTGCGATAAGATAATCATATCAGGTGGAGGAATTTTGATATTAGGTGGAGGAATAATAATTATCATGCAATCATATAATCTTATGTGTTAGTCATTAGAGACTCTTTGGCCCTTTCGCCAAATAGAGTGAGTAGGTGATGGACTTTAAAGTAATGTTGTCACATATATAATCTAATAGAGCAATCGGAGATATATGGAACAAAGATATAAATTTTACCAAAGAGGAACTAATTCAAATAATGAGTAATAAGATAAATTCTTAAAAAAAAAAATCAAAATTTGAAAGTACAAAGAGAGTAACTTAACACAACGATGAGGACATCGTTAAGAATGGGAAGGATGATATGTAATGGGATCAATTCTCAAAAACCCCAAAATTTCCCAATTTAAGTTACCCAAGTAAAGAATAAAATCACCCAAAATATGAACCTGAAAGGTTCAAGTAAACTACAGATCGAGCAAGACTCAAGCCTTCAATTTAACATAGTGAAATAAATGTATCTAATTATACATTGTAATTATACTTTGTAACAAACATCGTAAGAATCTTTCCCACAGAAAATCAAACAAATAAATTCGCCCTTGTGTCGCCAATAAACGCAATAAATATCATTTTGACCAAATCATATACGACAATCACAAATCATAAATTGTAATTATATACGACAGCCAACGAACAATGTAATTTGAATCTTAAGAGCTCGGAATACCAAACTGTCAAGAAGGCAAATTTTATTATACAAAAAAATAGTCACTCAAGATGCAAAATATCTTTGTTGCATTGTTCTGGAAACTAAGTTTAGAACTAGCAATCTCAATGTAATTAAATCGTGTTAGCTTTTACTAATTTTCACAGAAATAAATTATAAGTCTTCTGACACCCTATTAGGAAAATGTCACAATGTAAAACTTTGTTCGTTCAAAAAAATCCAAAGTGATATTTTAGAAGTCATAAATTAAGCGACACCTGCTAGCAAAATGTTACAATGTAGAACTTCGCTTCATTAGAAAAATTCCAGAGTGACATCTTAAAAGTCATAAACTTCAATTAAACCCAAGTAGCCCATTGGTGCAAGCCCGTCCAATAGTGATGTAGGACAAATAGTGCAGCCAATAGGGACTGTAAAATATACTTGTGAGTAACGCCCAAATGTAACCTCTGGCGAAATTAGGAAGAGTAGATAGTTAGAACTTAGCAGTTTTTGGGCCAGTCTTTTTTGGAGTCTATTGCAGTCTTGTGGCAGTCTTGTTTCAGTCTTGTTTGAGTCTTTCAATCTTACGCGAGACTGCTATGATTTTCTGATAAACTTTTGAGGAAAGTTATTGTATGTGAATTAACTTTTGTGTCACTTTATCCCAGATGTCAATTTTGTATTAGTGTCTTTTACTGCAAATGTACTGATATACCGAAGCTCTGTGACAACTATGTGAGTAATAATAAATACATTACTTTCTTATTTTGTTCTCTCTATGTTAACATTTCTCGAGACAGTCTGTCCATGTGGCTCCACTCGCTCCTAAGGGAAACTGAAACTTTTCAGTCTGATTTCGATTCAGTATGGCCGTTAATATAAGCTCCCTATTCGTACTACTAATTTAAGCTCCCCACTCTAGAAGTTCCGCCTCCACTCAGGTAAGCCACTCGCGAACCGTCAACTAAGAGTTTAATTAAATTTCCCCATTGAATTAATTAATTGATATAAGAACAAATAATTTTTATTAAAACTCCCCTATCAGAAGGTATTATCGAATAACAAAACTAGAATCCTTTTTTACATAAAACCCCCCCCATTAGATAACGACGGCGTACACGTGGGTCTTATGTAATGACGGAGCATACGTGAGTGTTGCATAATGACAGCACGCGTCTTACGTAATGGCAGCACACACATCACTGTCAAATAATACTTTTTGAGATTTTATATTTCGTCAAAAAGTTCCACGCGTTTCTTTCAAGACGTTTTTTCTTTAGTTATTTGTCCTCGGGGGGACTCGAAAGATCAATTTTCTATCCAATAGAACAACGCCCCAGACGTCAGGTCCAACACAGTGTTCCCAATATTTCGTACAGGCTAATATATTCTAGAAATAGCCTATTGCACGTGAAGAGATTTCCCATGTTTCTCTTACTAGAATGATGTGTTTCCTACATCTGTGATCATTGACGCACAGACGGAGAATATCTATTTCGAAAAATTATTGTTTCCAAGGCAAATATGTAATTGGGGAAAATTTGAAAAAGCAGTGTTTTCGAGAAAAGACTATGCAACGGGAAAAACAAAACATGAAAAAACATGACAAATAGAAAAAAATATGCGTAAATTAGAAGAAAGGTATGGCTCTGGGACTCCGCATAGTAATAAGGGTGAGAGGGGACTACAAGATGTTTAAATTATGTAAACGCTTAGCTATTGAAGATTTGTCCGAAAAAATAAATCTAAAAAACTCAGACCTTTGTAAGTAAAATTTCTATTAATTAAATCTAATTTACAGCATTATCAAAACAAAGAAAAAGCAGTTAAAAACATGACAAAAAAAAAACTTACAAAGAACAAAATATAAGCAAAAAGAACCATGTATTAAAGAAAAATACATCCTAGCAATCCTTTCCAGAGGGGCAAAGTTGATATTAGAGGTAAATTTAGGACATATTGAGATTTTTCTGAGAGCTATTAACGAAGATGCTAAGTTTTATTTTAGCTAAGTTTTTGAATATTCACCCACCACGACATTTCGCAAGCCAAGCCTTTCATGAAGCTCCACAAAACATCCCCCACACCACCATGGGATTACGTGCCTGCCCCCCCTGCCACCTAAGTGGCAACCCCTCATCACCCAGAGGTTTTTCAACCTTTTTCTCTCAAAAATAAATTTTGTAAACTAAAAAAAAACCATTGTTTTTAATTGGAAAAAATTTAGAATCAAGATGTATCTTTTTCTCCTCCTTGAGATAATTCAAGATTAAAGTGGAACTTTTCTTTTCTAAGGGGAAACTCAAAACTGAAGTGTAACATTCCTGACCTTTTGCGGAAAAAATCGAAATCAAAGTATAACTTTATCTATCTTGTACAAAAAAATGCAGAACAGAACTTCAATTTTTTTCTTCCTTGAAAAAATTCAGAACTGAAGTGTAACATTCCTCTTCTATGGAAAAATTCAGAACAGAAATTGAACTTTCTTATCATCTCTTCTGTGAAAAAATTCAGAATCGAAATATAACTTTCCTTATCTTCTAGGGTAAATCCAGAAGAGAAGTTGAACTTTTTTCTCTTCCTTGAGAACATTCACAACAGAAAAGTAACATTTCTTTTCTATGGAAAAATCCAGAACTGAACTTGAACTTTTTTCCTCTCTTCTTTGAAAAAATTCAGAATCGAATCATAACGTTTCCTTATCTTCTATGGAAAATTCCAGAAGAGAAGTTGAACTTTTTTCTCTTCCTTGAGATAATTAAGAACTGAAGTGTAACTTTTTATCCTCTTTCGTGAATCTCAGAACCGGAGTATATCTTTGAAAAATTCAGAATCGAAGTGTAACTTGTTTTCTCTTATATGGAAAAATTCAGAAACGAACTTGAACTTTTCTTCATTTCTTTGAGAGAACTCAGAATTAAAGTTGAACTTTTTCTCTTCTTTGGGGATACTCAAAGCTGAAGTGTAACATTCCTTATCTTCTACGGCCAAAAATTAGAATCGTAAAATAAATTTTTCTATCTTCTACGGAAAAATTCAGTACAGAATTTGAATTTTTTTTCTCTTCCTTAGCAAAATTCTGAATTGAAGTGTAATATTTCTCTTCTATGGAAAAATCCAGAACAGAACTTGAAGTTTTTTTCTCTCTTTTTTGAGAAAACTCGGAATCGGAATATAACTTTTCCTTATCTTCTACGGAAAAATCCAGAAGATAAGTAGAACTTTTTCTCTTCCTTGAGATAATTTAGAACTGAAGTGGAACTTTTTATCCTCTTTCGTGAATCTCAGAACCGGAGTATATCTTTGAAAAATTCAGAATTGAAGCGTAGCTTTTTCTTCTCTTTTATGGAAAATTCAGAAGAGAACTTGATTTTTTTTCATTTCTTCGAGAGAACTCAAAATTAAAGTGGAACTTTCTTTCTTCTTCTGGAACATATAAGAATCGATGTATAAGTTTTTTCTATCTTCCACGGAAAAATTCAGAAAAAACATGAAATTTTTCTTTTCTATGAGAAAGTGGACAGGTTAGGTTACATTAATTTAGCTACTTTTAAGTTAGGTTCATTTAGGTTAGGTTAGCATGAGTGACAATGCTAACCCAAACTAAATGAACATAACTTCAAATAATATTCAAAAAGTAAATAGTAACTTTTTCTATCTTCTATGGAAAAATTCAGAACAGAACTTGAAATTTTTCTCTTCTTTGAAAAAGCGGACAGGTTAGGTTTCATTACGTTAACAACTTTTTGAAGTTATGTTCATTTTGGTTAGGCTAGAATTGTGGAACAAGCTAACCTAACCTAAATGAGCCTAACTTAAAAGTAGTTAAACTATAGCAAGGAAACGTTATGCTACAATTACAAATTTTTCTCAAAGAAGTAAGAAAAAAGTTTAAGTTCTGTTGTGAATTTTTCCATAGAAGAGAAATATTACACTTCAGTTCGGATTTTACTTAAGGAAGGGAAAAGAATTACCAGTTCTGTTCTGAATTTTTCCATAGAAGATAGAAATAGTTACTTTTTGCTTTTTTAATACTTTTTGAAGTTATGTTCATTTAGATTAGGCTAGCATAATATTATTCTGATCTTTCTTATTTCATAAAAGATAAGGAATGTTATACTTCAGTTCTCAGTTTCCCCTGAGAAGAGAAAAAAAATTCTAATTTGATTCTAAGTTCTCTTAAAAATACGAAGAAAAAGTCAAGTCCTCTTCTATATTTTTCCATATAAGAGAAAAAAGTTACACTTCAATTCTGAATTTTTTAGAGATATACTCTGGTTCTGAGATTCACCAAACAGGATAAAAAGTTTCCTAGTTCATAATTTTCTTAATTGTCTAGTTCTAAAAAGTTCTTAATTTTCTCAAGGAAGAGAAAAAAGTTCAATTTCTCTTCTGGATTGTTCCGTAGAAGATAAGGAAAGTTATACTTCGATCTGAATTTTCTCAAAGAAGAGAGAAAATTTTCAAGTACTGTTCTGAATATTTCCGGAGAAGATTGAAAAATTTATACTATGATTCTGATATTTTCCGTAGAAAATAAGAATGTTATACTTCAGTTTTGAGTTTCCCCAAAGAAGAGAAAAAGTTCCATTTTAATTCTGAATTTTCTCAAGGAGGAGAAAAAGGTACATCTCGATTCCGCATTTTTTCCAATGACTTGAAATAATTTCCAGATTAATTTTGGATTTTCTCAAGGAGGAGAAAAAGTTACACTTTGATTCCCAATTTTTCCAAGGAATTGAATAAAGTTCCAGATCAATTCTGAATTTTCTCAATGAAGTTAAGAGAGGTTCAAGTTCTGTTCTGATTTTTTTCAATAGAAGAGAAAAAAAGTTGCACTTCAGTTCTGAATCTTATCTAAGATGAGGAAAAGAAAAATTACACTTCGATTCCGACTTTTTTCCAAGAATTGAAAAAAGTCCCAGATCAATTCTGAATTTTCTCAATGCAGAGAAAAAAAAACAAGTTTTGTTCTGGAGTTTCCATAGAAGAGACAAAAGAGTTTTACTTCAATTCAGTTTTTTTAGAGAAGATGGAAAGTTATGCTTCGATTCTGAGTTTTTTCCAGAGAAGACAAAAAGTTCCACTTTAATTCGGAATTTTTCAAGGAAGAGAAAAAGTTCTACTTTAGTTTGGAATTTTCTCAAGGAAGAGAAAAAAGGTTACACTTTGATTCCGAATTTTTTCCAAAGAATAAAAAAAGTTCTATCGTGAGGAGAAAAAAACAATGTAGGAGTTTCATGAGAAGAAAAATCAACAAGCACCAAGTTTTATGAACAAACATCAGCATGTAATGCATTTCACGAGCAAGACGAGTTTCGAAATGAGAAAAAAAAATCACTGTAAATTTTCATGATGAGAGAAATCAACGTGAAATATGTTTTACAAGAAGAAAATCAGTGTAAAAGTTTCACGAAGTTAAAATAAGCGTGTAACACGTTCCAAGAATTAAAATTGGCACGCATTAATTTCCTTGAACAAAATCAGATTTACGATAAGAAAATCATTGTAATGTACACGAAGAATAATAAGCATGCTTGGAGCTCCATGAACAAAAAATCAGTTTTGCTAGGAGTAAAGTGTTCAAGTTTGCTAAGAGAAAAAAAACAACAACATGTAACTAGTTTCCCGATTAAAATCAGCATATAATGAATTTCACGAGCAAGAAGATTTTCAAAATGAGAATATATATATATATATATATATATATATATATATATATATATATATATATATATATATATATATATATATATATATATATATATATTATATATATATATATATATATATATATATATATATATATATATATATATATATATATATATATAAATATATATATATATATATATATATATATATATATATATATATATATATATATATATATATATATAATATATATATATATATATATATATATAATATATATATATATATATATTATATATATATATATATATATATATATATATATATATATATATATATATATATATATATATATATATATATATATATATAAACAAACGTATGTACCTTAAAAAAAAACGTACTAAATTGAAATTTTTTTGTCAATGAATTACTGTGCAACAGTTAATTTTGATTAAATAGAGCGGGGTTTGAGGTTTTGCAGCCCTTCTTGCATTTAGAGTAGGCCTTGGTAAACTTTGAAAAACTAACGAAAAAAATTAAGTGAAAGTATATAGCAACGTTTAAACATAGAACTAACATTAATTATTCAGTATATCAGCGATTCTGCCCCCGCTTCAACCAACTACTTTTTACGTCAAAGTTCAGCCTTTTCCCTCAATTCTTTAAAAAGTACTGCTCAAACACAGGGGCCATTGAATTGAAATAAGAAGTGTTTTAAAACACATTAAAATTTTTGCGTAAAGAGTAGGGGTTAGAGAGGAGGGGCCAAGCCCCCTGATTCCCGGAATAACTTCTCTTTGTTTTATTTTTTAATTATGGGCTTTGGCTTTCATTTGAGAAAACTGTTTTTCTTTTCTAATTATTAGATAGTCACCTTCAAATACAGCTCCAAGAATTTGTTTTACAGTGTTCGTCAATGGGCTTTTACCGCCACCACAGAGATTCAAAAAATCGTCATTTTCAAGGGACCATATAGCTGCACCTCCTAATTCAAGTTCATTTATAAATTTGGACTTAATCCCAACTGACCATGGATTGTCATAACCAACCCATTGATTTTCAAAAAATGCGTAAGGGGATTTTGTAAAATTGTCATTCACTTCTTGCCATCCATTTAGAATGTTAACGCAAATTTCTGAATAGCTAAAAAATCCATATTGGTTTGAAATTTCTGTAGGATCGGTTCCACCAGTTGCTTTTGCTCCCACCGAAGGATCCTAAAAAATATTTTTGATCAAGCTTAAAGAGACGGAAACGCTTGAAAATTCATCTTTATGCTAACTCTAATGTTAAAATAACATCAATGTACTAAAACAAAGTCACATTATGCAATATAAATCAACCAAGTAACGCATATTAAATTATAAAATTTTTACAAATAACTGGAAAAAAAATAGTTAAAAACCAGAATATTTTAAAATAGGAGAGAATACAATAGCTGCGAAAACACAGTCTATAAGAAATATAAATTCATTTTCTGATGTAGCTGTTCTTAATGAGAGTGTTTAAGTAATACGTCTAATTTATCAAAGGCAACTCTATAGCATTGCCTTTAGTAAAAAGCCACAAGCTTTCAATTATTTGCTCTTTCCTTTTAGAACTACTTCATATGGAAGAAGTGGTCGAACAAAATTTGGAGGGGGTTCATTTAATTGTAAGTTAAAAGTTCTAGTGTCCATCAGAGTCAAAAGCGTTCAGAGGGCAACCAGCCCCCTTACCGTTCTGTTTACAGATGTTATCCCCAAAAAACATGTAATTAACATTTTTCAATAGCCTAATTGTCCAATGTTAATTAACCATACCCCGGGGCTAAGCGACCCAGAGGCGAAGTGACCCGAAGCGATAAACCCAAGTATCCTGGTTGACTTGTTGGAATTTATGAAGTTATAACACATATGGCCCTCTTTTCTCCAAACTGACTTTGTAGTAGCAGTAGAAAGGCCTTATTGACTCCCAGTGCTCACCCCTGCTGCCACCTACAACTTTTTTACATAATTTATTCAAGGATTATCGATCTGTTGTTGTTTGGCCACGTGTAATGACATGAGGGGTGATTTACATAATCGATCGGGAAATTATTGATTTATGACACTGGGGGGGATGATTTACATAATCGCTAGGGGCAATGTATTGATCTAGGACTCGAGGGGGAAGTGAATTTCCGAGAACTTGATTTACATAATCGAGGGGAATTATTGATTCACGAAAGGGGAAAGAATTTCTGAGAACTTGATTTACATAATCGCTAGGGGAATTATTGATTTACGAAAAGGGGAATAAAGAAACAAGTATGGCTTCATTGATCTTAGGTCTGAGGGATAAACGTTCTTTAGGTCAGAGAGAAAAATTAATATTCTATTTTAAATAAGGCTTCGTTGATCTTTAGTGTCAGGAATTAGAAATGACATCACTTGTTATCTTGGAATTATGCAGGAGTCTAAAGAGATAGAAATTCTATTTTTAAATACGGCTTCACTGAGCTTTAAGTCGGAGAATCACTAGGGGATTTATTGATTTATGGAAGGGGAATAAATTGTTTCCGGGAAGTTTATTAATGTCTGACAGATGACGTCAAGGTCTGACGGATAAACGCTCTTTAGGTCAGAGAGAAAAATTAATATTCTATTTTTAAATATGGCTTCGGGAAAGGGTTTCTTAGTAATTTCAAATGTGACAGCGCAGGGATGCCAAAAACAAAAGGAACACGCTGAGATTACGTTTAGGGATTATTTGGGTGAAACTGTTTTAGACATTTTAGGGAATTATTTCGGCGAAACAGTTAGAGACATTTTAAAAGATGATTTTAGAAGATGTTTTAGAAGGGGATTTGAGTGTGGTCGTTATAATACACAAGTTCCATTTGAACAGTGTCGTGAGGTCCCCTACCCCAACCCCAAAGGGCTCCGATCCCCCTACCCCAACCGCGAAGGAAGCCCCCGGTCCCAAGGGTCCCCCGGTCCCCCCTAAGGGCCCCCGGCACCCCAAAGGCCCCTGAGCCCCCATTTTTTAATATTTTTTTAAGGCTATATTATATCTTTTCAGAACAAGTTCCTTTCTTAATGTCATTCCTAAACCCATGTTTACAAGTTGAAGTACCAATCCTTTCACCACAACTTTACTAAAAGGCTTTTCGAATACCTCAACATCAAGCAATATCTTTCAAAAGACATTTCAGAGCAACTTGTTTTCTTAATGTTCCCTTCTAAACCTATTTTCCAACTTGAAGTACCTGTCCTTTTCACCCACAACTTTACTTTACAGCTTTTTGGATACCTCAACACCAAGAAATACTTTTCAAAAGACATTTCAGAGCAAGTTCCTTTCTTAATGTCCCTTCTAAACCCATTTTTCAAGTTGAAGCATCCATCCTTATCACCAACAACTATACTTTACAGCTTTTTGGATACCTCAACACCAAGAAATACTTTTCAAAGGCATTTCAGAACAAGTTATTTTCTTGATGTCCCTCCTAAACCCATTTTACAACTTGAAGTACCAATCCTTTTCACCCACAACTTTACTTTTACAATCTTTTTGGATACCTCAACACCAAGAAATACTTTTCAAAAGACATTTCAGAGCAAGTTCCTTTCTTAATGTCCCTTCTAAACCCATTTTCCAACTTGAAGTACCCATCCACTTCACCCACATGTTTACTTTACAGCTTTTTGGATACCTCAACACCAAGCAATACTTTTCAAAGGCATTTCAGAACAAGTTATTTTCTTAATGTCCTTCATAAACCAATTTTACAAGTTGAAGTGCTTATCTTTTTCACCACAACTTTACTTTATAGCTTTTAGGATATCTCAACACCAAGAAATACCTTTCAAAATGCATTTCAGAGCAAGTTCCTTTCTTAATGTCCCTCCTAAACCCATTTTCCAACTTGAAGTACCCATCCGTTTCACCCACATGTTTACTTTACAGCTTTTTGGATACCTCAACACCAAGCAATACTTTTCAAAAGGCATTTCAGAGCAAGTTCCTTTCTTAATGTCCCTCCTAAACCAATTTTCCAACTTGAAGTACCCATCCGTTTCACCCACATGTTTTCTTTACAGCTTTTTGGATACCTCAACACCAAGCAATACTTTTCAAAGGCATTTCAGAACAAGTTCTTTTCTTAATGTCCTTCCTAAACCAATTTTACAAGTTGAAGTACTTATCATTTTCACCACAACTTTACTTTACGACTTTTTGCATACCCCAACATCAAGCAATACTTTTCAAAAGGCTTTATTATATCTTTTCAGAAAAAGTTCTTCATGTAATTTTCTTCCTAAACCCATTTTAGAAGTTGAAGTACTTATCTTTTTTCCCACAACTTTACTTTACGACTTTTTTGCACACCCAAACATCAAGCAATACTTTCCAAAAGGCTTTATTATATCTTTTCAGAACAAGTTTTTTTCTTAATGTCCTTCTTAAACCATTTTTAAAAGTTGAAGTAGTTATCTTTTCCCCCACAACTTTACTTTACGACTTTTTTGCACACCCCAAGATCAAGCAATACTTTTCAAAAGGCTTCATTATATCTTTTCAGAGCAAGTTCCTTTCTTAATATCCTTCTTAAACCAATTTTACAAATTCTAAATTTTTTCTTAGGAATATTTCAGTAGTGTTTTGTTATGGTTTACCTTGTCACAGTTACATTCTCTTGATTTTTCAAAGTTCATTTATAAATTTCTTTCGTTGAAATGCAACAGTTGGAATATTTCAGTAGTGTTTTGTTGTGGTTTACAGTGTCACAGTTACATTCTCTTGATTTTTCAAAGCTCATTTTGAATTTCTTTCATTGAAATGCAAGAGTTGGAATATTTCGGTAGTGTTTTGTCGTAGTTTACCTTGTCACAGTTACATTTTCTTGATTTGTCAAAGTTTATTTTGAATTTCTTTCACTGAAATGCAAGAGTTGGAGTATTTCAGTAGTGTTTTGTCGTGGTTTACCTTGTCACAGGTACATTCTATTGATTTTTCAAAGTTCATTTGAATTTCTTTCATTGAAATGCAAGAGTTGGAATATTTCAGTAGTGTTTTGTTGTGGTTTACCTTGTCATAGTTACATTTTCTTGATTTTTCAAAGTTCATTTTGAACTTCTTTCATTGAAATGCAAGAGTTGGAATATTTCAGTAGTGTTTTGTCGTGGTTTACCTTGTCACAGTTACATTCTCTTAATTTTCAAAGTTCATTGTGGATTTCTTTCATTGAAATGCAAGAGTTGGAATATTTCAGTAGTGTTTTGTTGTAGTTTACCTTGTCGCAGTTACATTCTCTTGATTTTTCAAAGTTCATTTTGAATTTATTTAATTGAAATGCATGAGTTGGAACATTTCAGTAGTGTTTTGTCGTGGTTTACCTTGTCACAGTTACATTCTCGTGATTTTTCAAAGTTCATTTTGAATTTCTTTCATTGAAATGCAAGAGTTGGAATATTTCAGTAGTGTTTTGTTGTGGTTTATCGTATCACAGTTACATTCTCTTGATTTTCCAAAGTTCATTTTGATGGTTTACCTTGTCACAGTTACATTCTCGTGATTTTTCAAAGTTCATTTATGAATTTCTTTCGTTGAAATGCAAGGGTTGGAATATTTCGGTAGTGTTTTGTTGTAGTTTACCTTGTCGCAGTTACATTCTCTTGATTTTCAAAGTTCGTTGTGAATTTCTTTCATTGAAATGCAAGAGTTGGATTATTTCAGTAGTGTTTTGTTGTGGTTTACCTTGTCGCAATTACATTCTCTTGATTTTCAAAGTTCATTGTGGATTTCTTTCATTGAAATGCAAGAGTTGGAATATTTCAGTAGTGTTTTGTTGTAGTTTACCTTGTCATAGTTGCATTTTCTAGATTTTTCAAAGTTCATTTTGAATTTAATTCGTTGAAATGCAAGAGTTGGAACATTTCAGTAGTGTTTTGTCGTGGTTTACCTTGTCACAGTTACATTCTCTTGATTTTTCAAAGTTTATTTTGAATTTCTTTCGTTGAAATGTAAGAGTTGGAATATTTCAGTAGTGTTTTGTTGCGGTTTATCGTGTCATAGTTACATTTTCTTGATTTTCCAAAGTTCATTTTGAATTTCTTTCGTTGAAATACAAGAGTTGGATTATTTCAGTAGTGTTTTATCGTGGTTTACATTGTCACAGCCACATTCTCTTGATTTTTTCAAAGTTCATTTGCATTTCTTTCATTGAAATGCAAGAGTTGGATTATTTCAGTTGTGCTTTGTCATGGTTTACCTTGTCACAGTTACATTCAATTGAGTTTTCAAAGTTCAGTGTCGATTTCTTTCGTTGAAATGCAAGGTTTGGAATATTTCAGTAGTGTTTTGACATGATTTACCCAGTCACAGTTACATTCTCTTAATTTTTCAAAGTTCATTTTTAATTTCTATCGTAGAAATGCAAGAGTTGGAATATTTCAGTAGTGTTTTGTTGTGGTTTACCTTGTCACAGTTACATTTTCTTGATTTTTCAAAGTTCATTTTGAATTTCTTTCATTGAAATGCAAGAGTTGGAATATTTCAGTAGTGTTTTGTCGTGGTTTACCTTGTCACAGTTACATTCTCTTGATTTTTCAAAGTTCATTTTGAATTTCATTCTTTGAAATGCAAGAGTTGGAAATATTTCAGTAGTGTTTTGTAATGGTTTACCTTGTCACAATTACATTCTCTTGATTTTTCAAAGTTCATTTTGGATTTCTTTCGTTGAAATGCAAGAGTTGGAATATTTCAGTAGTGTTTTGTCGTGGTTTACCATGTCACAGTTACATTCTCTTGATTTTTCAAAGTTCATTTTGAATTTCATTCTATGAAATGAAAGAGTTGGAATATTTCAATAGTGTTTTGTTGTAGTTTACCTTGTCACAGTTACATTTTCTAGATTTTTCAAAGTTCATTTTGGTTTTATTTCGGTGAAATGCAAGAGTTGGATTATTTCAGTTGTGTTTTGTTGTAGTTTACCTTGTCGCAGTTACATTCTCTTGATTTTTCAAAGTTCATTTTGAATTTCTTTCATTGAAATGCAAGAGTTGGAACATTTCAGTAGTGTTTTGTCGTGGTTTACCTTGTCATGGTTACATTCTCTTGATTTTTCAAAGTTCATTTTGAATTTATTTCATTGAAATGCATGAGTTGGAACATTTCAGTAGTGTTTTGTCGTGGTTTACCTTGTCACAGCTACATTCTCTTGATTTTTCAAAGTTCATTTGAATTTATTTCATTTAAATGCAAGAGTTGGATTATTTCACTAGTGTTTTGTAATGGTTTTGTAATGGTGTCACAGTTACATTCTCTTGATTTTTCAAAGTTCAGTGTCGATTTCTTTCATTGAAATGCAAGCGTTGGAATATTTCAGTAGTGTTTTGACATGATTTACCCTGTCACAGTTACATTCTCTTAATTTTTCAAAGTTCATTTTGAATTTCTATCGTTGAAATGCAAGAGCTGGAATATTTCAGTAGTGTTTTGTTGTGGTTTACCTTGTCACAGTTACATTTTCTTGATTTTTCAAAGTTCATTTTGAATTTCTTTCATTGAAATGCAAGAGTTGGAAAATTTCAGTAGTGTTTTGATATGGTTTACCTTGTCACAGTTACATTTTCTTGATTTTTCAAAGTTCATTTTGAATTTCTTTCATTGAAATGCAAGAGTTGGAATATTTCACTAGTGTTTTGTCATGGTTTACCACGTCACACTTACATTCTCTTGATTTTTCAAAGTTCATTTTGAATTTCTTTCGTTGAAATGCAGAGTTGGAATATTTCAGTAGTGTTTTGTTGTGGTTTACCTAGTCACAGTTACATTCTCTTAATTTTTCAAAGTTCATTTTGAATTTCTATCATTGAAATCCAAGAGTTGGAATATTTCAGTAGTGTTTTGTCGTGGTTTACCTTGTCACAGTTACATTCTCTTAATTTTTCAAAGTTCATTTTGAATTTCATTCTTTGAAATGCAAGAGTTGGAAATATTTCAGTAGTGTTTTGTAATGGTTTACCTTGTCACAATTACATTCTCTTGATTTTTCAAAGTTCATTTTGGATTTCTTTCGTTGAAATGCAAGAGTTGGAATATTTCAGTAGTGTTTTGTCGTGGTTTACCTAGTCACAGTTACATTCTCTTAATTTTTCAAAGTTCATTTTGAATTTCTTTCGTGAAATGTAAAAGTTGGATTATTTCAGTAGTGTTTTGTCGTGGTTTGCCTTGTCACTGTTACATTCTCTTAATTTTTCAAAGTTCATTTTGAATTTCATTCTATGAAATGAAAGAGTTGGAATATTTCAATAGTGTTTTGTTGTAGTTTACCTTGTCACAGTTACATTTTCTAGATTTTTCAAAGTTCATTTTGGTTTTATTTCGGTGAAATGCAAGAGTTGGATTATTTCAGTTGTGTTTTGTTGTAGTTTACCTTGTCGCAGTTACATTCTCTTGATTTTTCAAAGTTCATTTGAATTTCTTTCATTTAAATGCAAGAGTTGGATTATTTCACTAGTGTTTTGTAATGGTTTTGTAATGGTGTCACAGTTACATTCTCTTGATTTTTCAAAGTTCAGTGTCGATTTCTTTCATTGAAATGCAAGCGTTGGAATATTTCAGTAGTGTTTTGACATGATTTACCCTGTCACAGTTACATTCTCTTAATTTTTCAAAGTTCATTTTGAATTTCTATCGTTGAAATGCAAGAGCTGGAATATTTCAGTAGTGTTTTGTTGTGGTTTACCTTGTCACAGTTACATTTTCTTGATTTTTCAAAGTTCATTTTGAATTTCTTTCATTGAAATGCAAGAGTTGGAAAATTTCAGTAGTGTTTTGATATGGTTTACCTTGTCACAGTTACATTCTCTTAATTTTTCAAAGTTTATTTTGAATTTCTTTCATTGAAATGCAAGAGTTGGAATATTTCACTAGTGTTTTGTCATGGTTTACCACGTCACACTTACATTCTCTTGATTTTTCAAAGTTCATTTTGAATTTCTTTTGTTGAAATGCAGAGTTGGAATATTTCAGTAGTGTTTTGTTGTGGTTTACCTAGTCACAGTTACATTCTCTTAATTTTTCAAAGTTCATTTTGAATTTCTATCATTGAAATCCAAGAGTTGGAATATTTCAGTAGTGTTTTGTTGTGGTTTACCTTGTCACAGTTACATTCTCTTAATTTTTCAAAGTTCATTTTGAATTTCTTTCGATGAAATGAAAGAGTTGGAATATTTCAATAGTGTTTTGTCATGGTTTACCTGGTCAGACTTACTTTCTCTTAATTTTTCAAAGTTCATTTTGGTTTTATTTCGGTGAAATGCAAGAGTTGGAATATTTCAGTAGTGTTTTGATGTGGTTTACCTTGTCACAGTTACATTCTCTTGATTTTTCAAAGTTCATTTTGGTTTTATTTCGGTGAAATGCAAGAGTTGGAATAATTCAGTAGTGTTTTGTTGTGGTTTACCATGTCACACTTACATTCTCTTAATTTTTCAAAGTTCATTTTGGATTTCTTTCGATGAAATGCAAGAGTTGGAATATTTCAATAGTGTTTTGTCGTGGTTTACCTAGTCACAGTTACATTCTCTTAATTTTTCAAAGTTCATTTGAATTTCTTTTGTTGAAATGCAAGAGTTGGATTATCTCAGTAGTGTTTTGTTGTGGTTCACCTTATCACAGTTACATTTTCTTGATTTTTCAAAGTTCATTTTGAATTTCTTTCGTTGAAATGCAAGAGTTGGAATATTTCAGTAGTGTTTTGTCATGGCTTACCTTGTCACAGCTACATTTTCTTGATTTTTCAAAGTTCATTTTGAATTTCCTTAATTGAAATGCAAGAGTTGGAATATTTCAGTAGTGTTTTGTTGTGGTTTACCTTGTAACAGTTACATTCTCTTAATTTTTCAAAGTTCATTTTGGATTTCTTTCATTGAAATGCAAGAGCTGGAATATTTCAGTAGTGTTTTGTCATGGTTTACCTTGTCACAGTTACATTCTCGTAATTTTCCAAAGTTCATTTTGAATTTCTTTCGTTGAAATGCAAGAGTTGGAATATTTCAGTAGTGTTATGTCATGGTTTACCTTGTCACAAGATACATTCTCTTGATTTTCCAAATTTCATTTTGAATTTCATTCGTTGAAATGCAAGAGTTGGAATATTTCAGTAGTGTTTTGTCGTGGTTTACCTTGTCACCATTACATTCTCTTGATTTTCAAAGTTCATTTTGGATTTCTTTCGTTGAAATGCAAGAGTTGGAATATTTCAGTAGTGTTTTGTCGTGGTTTACCATGTCACAGTTACATTCTCTTGATTTTTCAAAGTTGATTTTGGATTTCTTTCGTGAAATGCAAGAGTTGGATTATTTCAGTAGTGTTTAATCGTGGTTTACTTTGTCACAGATACATTCTCTCTTGATTTTTCAAAGTTCATTTTGGATTTCTTTCATTGAAATGCAAGAGTTTGAATAATTCAGTAGTGTTTTGTCGTGGTTTACCCTGTCACACTTTCATTTTTGTTAGGTTAGGTTAGGTTAGGCTAGATCAAGTTAGGTTAGGTTAAGTTGGGTTAGGTCAGGCTAGCCTACGTCCGCGCGCGTACGTAGGGTAACCTAACCTAATCTAACTTAACCTAACCTAACCTAAATTGATCTAGCCTAACCTAATCTAACCTAACCAATGAAAGGAATCCACAATGAACTTTGAAAATCAAGAGAATGTAATTGCGACAAGGTAAATCACAACAAAACATTACTGAAATAATCCAACTCTTGCATTTCAATGAAAGAAATTCACAATGAACTTTAAAAATCAAGAGAATGTAACTGCGACAAGGTAAACCGTCAAAATGAACTTTGGAAAATCAAGAGAATGTAACTGTGACACGATAAACCACAACAAAACACTACTGAAATATTCCAACTCTTGCATTTCAATGAAAGAAATTCAAAATGAACTTTGAAAAATCACGAGAATGTAACTGTAACAAGGTAAACCAAGACAAAACACTACTGAAATGTTCGAACTCATGCATTTCAATGAAATAAATTCAAAATGAACTTTGAAAAATCAAGAGAATTTAACTGCGACAAGGTAAACTACAACAAAACTCTTGCATTTCAGTGAAAGAAATTCAAAATAAACTTTGACAAATCAAGAAAATGTAACTGTGACAAGGTAAACCACGACAAAACACTACTGAAATATTCCAACTCTTGCATTTCAATGAAAGAAATTCAAAATGAGCTTTGAAAAATCAAGAGAATGTAACTGTGACACTGTAAACCACAACAAAACACTACTGAAATATTCCAACTCTTGCATTTCAACGAAAGAAATTTATAAATGAACTTTGAAAAATCAAGAGAATGTAACTGTGACAAGGTAAACCATAACAAAACCCTACTGAAATATCCCTAAGAAAAAATTTAGAATTTGTAAAATTGGTTTAAGAAGGATATTAAGAAAGGAACTTGTTCTGAAAAGATATAATAAAGCCTTTTGAAAAGTATTGCTTGATGTTTGGGTGTGCAAAAAAGTCGTAAAGTAAAGTTGTGGGGAAAAAGATAAGTACTTCAACTTGTAAAATTGGTTTAAGAAGGACATTAAGAAAAAAACTTGATCTGAAAAGATATAATAAAGCCTTTTGGAAAGTATTGCTTGATGTTTGGGTGTGCAAAAAAGTCGTAAAGTAAAGTTGTGGGGAAAAAGATAAGTACTTCAACTTGTAAAATGGGTTTAGGAAGAAAATTACATGAAGAACTTGTTCTGAAAAGATATAATAAACCCTTTTGAAAGGTATTGCTTGATGTTGGGGTATTCGAAAAGCTTTATAGTAAAGTTGTGTGGGAAAAGATGAGTACTTCAACTTGTAAAATTGGTTTAGGAAGGACATTACGTAAAGAACTTGTTCTGAAAAGGTATAATAAAGCCTTTTGAAAAGTATTGCTTGATGTTGGGGTATGCAAAAAGTCGTAAAGTAAACATATGGGTAAAACGGATGGGTACTTCAAGTTGGAAAATGGGTTTAGAAGGGACATTAAGAAAGGAACTTGCTCTGAAATGCCTTTTGAAAAGTATTGCTTGGTGTTGAGGTATCCAAAAAGCTGTAGAGTAAACATGTGGGTGAAACGGAAGGGTACTTCAAGTTGGAAAATGGGTTTAGGAGGGACATTAAGAAAGGAACTTGCTCTGAAATGCATTTTGAAAGGTATTTCTTGGTGTTGAGATATCCAAAAAGCTGTAAAGTAAAGTTGTGGTGAAAAAGATAAGTACTTCAACTTGTAAAATTGGTTTATGAAGGACATTAAGAAAATAACTTGTTCTGAAATGCCTTTGAAAAGTATTGCTTGGTGTTGAGGTATCCAAAATGCTGTAAAGTAAACATGAGGGTGAAACGGATGGGTATATCAAGTTTGAAAATGGGTTTAGAAGGGACATTAAGAAAGGAACTTTCTCTGAAATGTCTTTTGAAAAGTATTTCTTGGTGTTGAGGTATCCGAAAAGCTGTAAAGTAAAGTTGTGGTTGAAAAGGATGGGTACTTCAAGTTGTAAAATGGGTTTAGGAGGGACATTAAGAAAATAACTTGTTCTGAAATATCTTTGAAAAGTATATCTTGGTGTTTAGGTATCCAAAAAGCTGTAAAGTATAGTTGTGGTGAAAAGGATGGATGCTTCAACTTGTAAAATGGGTTTAGAAGGGACATTAAGAAAGGAACTTGCTCTGAAATGTCTTTTGAAAAGTATTTCTTGGTGTTGAGGTATCCAAAAAGCTGTAATGTAAAGTTGTGGGTGAAATGGATGGGTACTTCAAGTTGGAAGATAGGTTTAGAAGGGACATTAAGAAAAAAAAAGTTGCTCTGAAATACCTTTTGAAAAGTATTGCTTGGTGTTGAGGTATACAAAAAGCTGTAAAGTAAAGTTGTGGGTGAAAAAGATGGGTTAAGGAATGACATTAAGAAAGGAACTTGCTCTGAAATGTCTTTTGAAAAGTATTTCTTGGGGTTGAGGTATCCAAAAAGCTGTAAAGTAAAGTTGTGGGTGAAAAGGACAGGTACTTCAAGTTGGAAAATGGGTTTAGAAGGGAACATTAAGAAAAGAAGTTGCTCTGAAATGTCTTTTGAAAGGTATTGCTTGATGTTGAGGTATTCGAAAAGCCTTATAGTAAAGTTGTGGTGAAAGGATTGGTACTTCAACTTGTAAAAATGGGTTAAGGAATGACATTAAGAAAGGAACTTGTTCTGAAAAGATATAATATAGCCTTAAAAAATATTAAAAAATTGGGGCTCAGGGGCCTTTGGGGCGCCGGGGGCCCTTTGGGGGGCCCGGGGGACCCTTGGGACCGGGGGCCTTCTTCGGGGTTGGGGTAGGGGGATCGGAGCCCTTTGGGGTTGGGGTAGGGGACCTCACGACACTGTTCAAATGGAACTTGTGTATTATAACGACCACACTCAAATCCTCTTCTAAAACATCTTCTAAAATCATCTTATAAAATGTCTCTAACAGTTTCGCCGAAATAATTCCCTAAAATGTCTAAAACAGTTTCACCCAAATAATCACCTAAACGTAATCTCAGCGTGTTCCTTTTGTTTTTGGCATCCCTGCGCTTTCACATTTGAAATTACCAAGAAACCCTTTCCCGAAGCCATATTTAAAAATACAATATTAATTTTTCTCTCTGACCTAAAGAGCGTTTATCCGTCAGACCTTGACGTCATCTGTCAGACATTAATAAAATTCCCCAGAAACAATTTATTCCCCTTCCATAAATCAATAATTCCCCTAGCGATTCTCCGACTTAAAGCTCAGTAAAGCCGTATTTAAAAATATAATTTCTATCTCTTTAGACTCCCGCATAATTCCAAGATAACAAGTGATGTCATTTCTAATTCCTGACACTAAAGATCAACGAAGCCTTATTTAGAAATAGAATATTAATTTTTCTCTCTGACCTAAAGAACGTTCATCCCTCAGACCTAAGAACAATGAAGCCATACTTGTTTCTTTATTCCCCTTTTCGTAAATCAATAATTCCTCTAGCGATTATGTATTCTCAGAAATTCTCTCCCCTTTCGTGAATCAATAATTCCCCTCGATTATTTAAATCAAGTTCTCGGAAATTCACTTCCCCCTCGAGTCCTAGATCAATATATTGCCCCTAGCGATTATGTAAATCATCCCCCCAGTGTCATAAATCAATAATTCCCCGAGCGATTATGTAAATCACCCCTCATGTCATTACACGTGGCCAAACAACAACAGATCGATAATCCTTGAATAAATTATGTAAAAAAGTTGTAGGTGGCAGCAGGGGTGAGCACTGGGAGTCAATAAGGCCTTTCTACTAGTAGCCTCCTTGTTTAAGCCTCCTTTTCATTTAACATATTTATTCATGCAGTTTCGTGGCTTGAGAATGGCTCTAAGATTAAATAATATAAGAAAATTATGTTTAAATGGTGGAAACGTTGAAAATTAGAACTCTAAAATTAAGAGTTTAAATTAAGAAAAATATATGCAAAAATTAAGTTTAATTTTACGAAGAGGGAAATTAAAAAGAATAGCTTAAAAAATAATGAAGCCAAGAATTCACATTATGAATAAATGCAGATTTGGGGTAATTAAAATGAGATATTGGGGAAACTTTTTGCTTGTGAGAATGTAACTTGTGGTGAAAAATAGTAATTTTGTCAAGAAGTCTGTTGGTTGAATTTTGTTGTATTTTATGAATTTATTCCAAGCCTCTTAGTCCTCTGAAATATTCTTTAGCTCCTTTAGGTTACTCTAGAAATACGAGCAAGGAAAAAACTAGTTTAAACAATTATAAATCAGGTAGTTCCTTAAGGAATTAGAAAAACCTTTAGTTGAGATATATTAAAGTTTAAGACATCCAAACATAAAATATTCCTAATATAAAAAGCTTTTTGCTTCACTCTTTTTTCCAAGGCTCTCTAGTCTTTCCAAGCCTCATAATCTCACCTGGTCCTCATCCCCCTCACCTTGGAACTAAATGTGATATTGAAACCACGCATGCCAGTCTGAAGAATCAAACCTTTTAGTTATCTAAGTGTGAATATGAGGTATTTGTGTCAATTCTTAATTTGGTACGTGGCAGATGGAATATATTTCCTGAGTTGTTCCCACTTGATTTGGATATTTAAGGAGAAATTGGTCATTTGATTTGATAAGGGTTGAGATAAATGAATTTGGAAGATGTAAATATGAAATTTTTAGACTTGTTTGAAGTTTGTGTCCGATTGCACTTAGAGAGACAAAATCTAATAGGAAATGTAAAAAGAAGTATTGTTCACCGTCGTAGTTCAAAAAGTACAGACTCGGATATTTAATAATCTTTTTTTTAATATAAGTTATTTCGCAAAACCTATAATCATATAAGTTTTTTCAATAATGCCGGAAAAATTTGGCCCAAAAATTAAGATAAAAATACGAATTGCGTAAATAGTAGTGGAGAGGCCAATTATCCCAAGAAGCCCATAGCCACTACTCTTAACTTCTTCACCGTTAATCACAAAGAAGTTTAACGACGATTCTCTCAAGACGCTGATATTATTGATTATGCAGCTAGTATCCCATCAATCTGTTCAAGCGGACCAATAGAAGATTAGCATCGGATTTCAAGCGGTCCCGGAATACAAGTGGTCCCGGAATACAAGCACTCAGCTGGCACGATTCCCGCCCCTGGCAAGATTCTGAGGGCATGCTCTTGTAAGATTCCCAGGTGTTTTTTTTATTCTATGTAATGATGCAATGTGATTAATGGGAGCGTGGTTGGGATAATACACAAGCAGTGATTTACAAGCCCATTTGTAATGCAGTAATCGGTTCTATTAAAAGGGAACATACCCTTGCGCACTTTAAACGGTCAGATAAGAAAAATAGCATAGGATTTCTGTGACATTCATAGGAAAAATAGCAAGGGATTGCTATGACACCATCTGACGCCGCGACACATACAGGAAAAATAGCATAGGATTTTAAACGCATGCCCTGGCAAGATTCCTGCTGGAACCCTGTTTCTAGCCCTCGGCTGGGAAGATTCCCAGATATTATGACGCAATATAATTAATGGGAGCGTTGTCCAGATAATAGACAAGTAGCAATAATAGATAGGATTTCTATGACGCCCTCTGACGTAACGACACAGATAGGAAAAATAGCATATGATTTTCAACGCATGCCCTGGCAAGATTCCGACATGCCCTGGCACGATTCCCGGAATTCCAGGTGTTCTATTATTTCTTCGGTATTAAAAACGTGTTTAGCTTGTCAATATCAAAATGGATGCTTATACATTACTGAATATTGAAAGTGTTAGCGAGATGGAGCCTAGAGTGCCTAAAGTAACAGTGGAAATTACAATGGATTGCTTACTAACCCTAGAATGGGACAAAGTGTATGCTGGATATATTATATCCTTAAGCAAATTCAAGTCGGAAGAACAGTTATGCTTTGCGGCAAAAGTGAATACTGCGCATATACCTAAACTACAAGACGGATTAAATACATTAGCGAAATATATTGGAGAAAACCGTCTATAGAAAACGGTTCGTTACTAGCGAAATTCTTTTAGTCTAGAATTGGCAGTGAGATTGTTAAAATGACTAGATTTGAGGACAAGAAAATCTCACATAATCTAGTAAAATTGGAAAAGTGTTTAATTTTAGATGATGACTTACTAGAATTATATCTTCAAAGAAAAATGTTTTTGCGAGAAATCTATTACATAAAACTTTGTCGTCGTGGTCCAGCTGCTTTTAGTCAATTTATAGATACATAAACTGAGACAAAACAAAATGATATTCTCGTTTTGCTCTTATCCACTTCTTAGACGGCTATTTTGTAAGAAATCACGTCTAAACAAGTTTTGTGACGTCCTAGAAGACATTTTTTTATAGATCGTGAGTCACTTTCTTTTTGGAAACGAGACAGTCAACATCGAAAAATGTTTTACACATGCCCATTATGCTTATACACATTGGGCAGCAGGTCATATTGTGAGAATTACACTTTTGCTGATGATTATAATGAAAAGTGATTTATGCAATCTATGTAAATTGCATAAAGGACATGCTGTACAAATTAAAGACTGTAATTCCTGTCTTGAAGAGATTTGCGACTCTCATAATAGAGGTTTCTTACGCTCCAAATGTCACTATAAAAAATGTAATCCTCAAATTTAATGGCAGGGGAGAGTTTTGTCCAAAAATTGCTTGTTTTATTCAAATCGTCATACAGAGGGCCAGAAACATTAGACATGAATGTCACATATAAAACATTAGATATTATGAAAGTCTTCAGCAGGTATCCACGAATCAGAATCAGGATTGTATCCTAGCCAGAGAATCAGCAACTGTCACCTACCTTTGCGAAGTCGAGCCTTTAATACCTTTTCAATTTATTACAATCCACTATTTCCAACTTTTTGTAATTCATAGTTATAAAAACCGCCAAGAATCTCTTCATCTTTCATTTCACGAAGACCATACGTTATTGGTCAAGTGTCCAAGACTTTTGACACTTTAAAGAGCTTAGTGGACCACAAATAATTCCCCTTTTCAAAAATATTTCTTGTTCGGTTGACGTAAACAGTATCACTAACATTAAATTTTTTCTTCCCCGCCTTTTCATTAGAATTTTGATTAATGAAAATTGTATTGTCACTACGATGAACTTCAATAGGTCTAACATTGGACAAGGATCGATGAGGGCGTTGATTATAAATCAACATAATTTTATCCAAGTCTTGAATAAATGCAGCAGTATTTTTCAATGTACAATATCTTGAAATTGAAAGTCGAATAGTTCGTATCAAACGTTCAGCCAATGCCGCCTTTATAGGACTATGACTATGATAGAATATTGTATTATATTTAAATAAAACCCTTTTTACATCTTGATTAACAAATTCATTTCCATGATCTGTTTGAATTTTTTATATGAATCAAGGGCCTTAGCAACATCATCTCCTCCCTTTGACTGAAATGGGACTGCATATGCATAGCGACTAAAAATACTTATTGCAAGTAAAATATAATTGTTCGGTCTGTAATGCCGTCTTTGAATCGTGTCGAAAGTCCAAAGATCTGCTTGTAATATATGCAGAGGGTAAAAGGCTTTAGTTTTTCGATAGTCACGATCTCTGGTCCTATGATTTTCATGAAGAGTGTAACTGGGTTCCCTTTGTAAATACTCCTTTGTTAGCCTTTTTTCAAGTCCGGTAACCTCGGCAAATGAAGTGGGAGAACTTAAACTTCCTGGTTCTCCAATATTTTCATAAGCACCTTTCAAAACTTTATCCATTGTGAACGTAATCGTCCGCTACCCTTTTGCGTACTAAACGATGTGGAAAGACGCGTTCGTTGAATACCCTGACCAGGCGCACTCGGCATACTATCCAATGAAATATCAAGAGATATTTTTTTAAATTCCCTTAATCGTCTTTAAACATGTTTATTCCCAATAAGACTTTTGTTAAAGTTTGACGACTTTAAAAATTTATATAAATGACTGTCGAAGGACTCGAGTCTTTTACGATTTCCAACTAAATCTGATAACAAATCAATTAAATTGTAGCTCTTGCCCTGAATTATTACTGATTTTTTTCTCGTCAATTTGTTCATTTTCAGCGAGGTAAGTCAATAGTCTTTTAATTTTTTCACAACAGGATTGAGCCAACAACTCTACAACACTTGTTAATAAACATTCTTCTTTTTTTGGCTTTTTGAAAGTTTCAAAACTTTCAGTATTTTCAGTATATTGATCAATGACATTTACTTTGAGTGGTTTTTCACGGCAAGGTTTATGTTTGTTGGCACGTCGGCAATTTTTTTCATTAATAATAAATTTATTAAGGTTATTTTCAAAGCGCTGTTTTGGCAAAAGAGTAGGTTCAATTGGCGTCAATTTATAACGTTTAGCCATTTCTAGAGAAAAGTGTTTACAACTCCGGCAATTATCAGTAGTAACAATAAAAAAAAAAAAAAAAAATTAAAAACCACTTGAACAAGACGTTTTCTTTTACAATTTGCTATATTTTGCTGGCTAGAGTGCGTACAAGTGAACGATGCTGCTTTGTCTGTTGCCTAACACCTTCTGACAGTTGAAAATTACCTTCCGTTAAATTTAAACAAAGTTCCGATAAGAGATTAATAAATTCTTTGTCAATGCCGTGTTTGAGCATCGCTTTCCTAAGCTGCGGTTTTGAATTTACTAGCACAGAAAATAAACGTCAATGTTTATGTAGCTTCTTCAGCGTCATAATGGTGACTAATGACCATTTTTACTATCCACAGGTAGGTATACAGTAATTTCATTATCGAAAATATCAGTGGCTATATACAACGGTTCAGGGGTGTTTTGATTCAGGTCCAATAAAATGCATCAATAAGGTTTATTAGTATCTTGATTGTACGTCGAAAGTAAAAATTTAGGTTCAGCAGGATAGATTTAATGGTTTAGAGCTATAGAAAAACTGTAATGACGAACAACTCTATAGATAATACAGCAAGTACAATTCAAAGCATGTGTTCTCATACATTTACTCTGATGAAAAAGATTATGGAGAACAACAGTTACAGAAATTTTTTCTTGATTCGACCAAACCGTGAATAATTGTAAAATTTCCTAAGACCATTCTTCAATAGATTACAAGGACGTCAAGTCCTTGTATGAATTTTATGCTTGGTTCAATACTCTTAATTTTATGCTTGGTTCAATACTTTATTTTGTTGTATGATTCTTGATATACACTATAGCGATAATAGACATTTTTAGTTTCCTCTAAAAACGTTTTATCACGATTTTGAATTATCTTCGTTATTAGTGTTGTTTTGCCAGACGTGGACGGTAGGCAAAGAAAGGATCTGAATGGTATTTTAAATTGATACATACTCCGCCAATGTCAAAATGCAATTAACCAAACCTAGCCTCAATCTGTTGAATACATACTCAAGAATTAGAATATACATAGTTTTTTTTTTAATTCACAAATTCTTATATATTTATAATAGCAGCAAAAAAATAAATAATTTATTCAACGGCAGTAAGAAAAATAAAACTTGAATATGCCCATGTTAGGAATGGTCCCTGCAGCAGCCATAGGATGGAAGGTACTGTGACAGCCGGGCCGGCTTCCGCGGTGGTTGGCGACAGGGTGGAAATAAGAAAAAAATAAAGACTTTAAAATTACCGATTTGCGCAACGCAAATAAAATTTATAAACAAGTAAAAAATAGGCAGTGCTGAGATGGAGAAAGAAAAACGGCCCTCTTCCCCCCACTGACCTCCCCCCCCCTCACCTAACTATAGGGCTTTCCAGACCCAGTCGCTTTGTGTAATTTACACATTCAACTAGATTTCTTCTTCTACCTATAGGTAATCATCAGAAATATTAAGTGGCAGGAAATCGTTAGGATTCAACTTGCATTCATCTTGACTTGCAAAGTTAGGGTCCTAGTTTCTACAATATATTGTAACTTCATTTTTATTAATTTTTTTTGTACAGTCAACAATACTATTCTGATTCATATTATAAAATTCACATGTTTTCAATTTGCTTATTTGAAGCAATATCACATACAAAATTCTCATATGAAGAATCACTTTCTGTAACAGCCAAATAAAAGTCTGTTGGTTAATAATCAAAGTAGCCGGTATCTTCACAGCGATGACGCAAGAACCAGACTCTTTTATTATTCCAGCAATCGAAGCGTAGACCATGTTCTTCTTCCCAAAAGAATTTAAAACCACGAAAATACCAGTCTCTTAAATTTGGGCATAAGAAACGTCTACTATGAGAGTCACAAGTCTCTTCAAGACAGGAATTACAGTCTTTAATTTGCACACTATATCCTTTATGCAATTTACATGGATTGCCTAATTTACATTTTTCATCATAGTCATCAGCAAAATAACAATTCTAACAGGATGACCAGCTGCCCAATGTATATAAGGATAATGGGTATGTGTAAAACATTTTTCGATGTTGACTGTCGCACTTTAAAAAAGAAACTGACTCAAGATCCACAAAAATGTCTTCTAGGACGTCACAAAACTTGTTTAGACATAATTTCTTACAGAATGGCAGTCTAAATAGTGGATAAGAGCAAAAACACAACATCATTTGTTTTGTCTCAATTAATATACCTATAAATTGAGTAAAAGCAGCTGGACCACGACGACAAAGTTTTTATGCAATAGTCCAGAATTAAGGAATCAGTTTCCATTATATCGTTAAGAATTTCTTGCCAAAACATTTTCTTTGAATTGATAATTCCAGAAAGTCATCATCTACAATTAAGCACTTTTACAATTTTACTAGACTACGTAAGATTTTCTGGGTCTCAAATCTAGTCGTTGTAACAATGTCACTGCCAATCCTAGATTAAAAAATTTTTGCCAGTAACAAATCGTTTTCTATAGATTATTCTCTTCAAAATATTTCCCTAGCACATTTAATCCGTATTTTAGTCTCTGTATATGCACTATATTCACTTTAGGCACCAAGCACAATTGTTCATCTTTAGTAAATTTGCTTAATGATACAACATATCCAGCATACATCTTGTCCCTTTCTAGGGTTAGTCGGCAAGCCTTTATAATTTCCATTGCTACTTTAGGCACTGTAGGTTCCATCTTGCTGACACTTTCAATATTCAGTAATGTATAAGCATCCATTTTGATGATGACACGCTGAGCTCTTTTTTAATACTGAAGAAAAAATAGAACATCTGGAATTCCGGGAATCGTGCCAGGGCATGTTGGAATCTTGCCTGGGCATACGTTTAAAATACAATGCTATTTTATCTATCTCTGTCGGGACGTCAGAGGGCGTCATAGAAATCCCATACTATTTTTCCTATGCATGTCACAGGAATCCAATGTTAATTTCCACATGAATGCGTTTAAAATCCCATGTTCATTTCCTAGGGATGCGTTTGAAATCCCATGTTAATTTCCCTATTATTGCTACTTGTCTATTGTCCGGACTACACTCCAATTAATTATATTGCGTCATAACACTTGGGAATCTTGCCAGCCAAGGACTAGAAACAGGGTTCCAGTAGGAATCTTGCCAAGGCATGCGTTTAAAATACTATACTATTTTTCCTATCGGTGTCGTGACATCAGAGGGTGTCATAGAAATCTCATGCTATTCTTTCCTATGGATGTCACCAAAATCCTATGCTATTTTTCTTATCCTATGCTATTTTTCTTACCACTCTCCGATTAATCACATTACATCATTACTTAGTGTCAAAGAAAAACACCTGGGAATCTTACCAGGGCATGGCCTCAGAATTTTGCCAGGGTCGGAATCGTGCCAGCTGACCGCTTATATTACAGGACCACTTGTTTGTCGTGACCGCTTGGATTTAAGAACCGCTTGAAATCAAATGTTAATCTGCTATTGGGCCGCTTGAATAGATTACTTATGCACACGTGGGTGCTACGTAAGAGTTTTTTCTTTAGCTGTTACACAGAAATTAAATGTTTAAAAACCTAAGATCTAGGAAAAACCCTCAGGGCCCACCAGTCAAGTAGCACCCCTCTCCGAGTGTAACTGAGGATGACGTATTGGACATTCTTCAAGACATTTTTCAAGCCGTTTCAAGACATTTTTAAGACATTTTTCTTCAAGGCATTTTTCTTCAAAATTTCTTCAAGACATTTTTCAAGACGTTATTTTTCTGTATTTCTTCAAGACATTTTTAAGACGTTTTTCAAGCCATTTTTCTTCAAGATTTCTTCAAGACATTTTCAAGACGTTTCAGGACATTTTCGGACGTTTTGCCCCTCTCCGAGTGTAACTGAGGATGACGTATTGGACATTCTTCAAGACATTTTTCAAGCCGTTTCAAGACATTTTAAAGACATTTTTCTTCAAGGCATTTTTCTTCAAAATTTCTTCAAGACATTTTTCAAGACGTTATTTTTCTGTATTTCTTCAAGACATTTTTAAGACGTTATTTTTCTGTATTTCTTCAAGACATTTTTAAGACGTTTTTCAAGCAATTTTTCTTCAAGATTTCTTCAAGACGTTTTTCAAGCCATTTTTCTTCAAGATTTCTTCAAGCCATTTTTCTTCAAGATTTCTTCAAGACATTTTCAAGACGTTTCAGGACATTTTCGGACGTTTTGTGTGTGTGTGTGTGTGTGTGTGTGTGTGTGTGTTGTGTGTGTTTGTGTGTGTGTGTGTGTGTGTGTGTGTGTGTTGTGTGTGTGTGTGTGTGTGTGTGTGTGTGTGTGTGTGTGTGTGTGTGTGTGTGTGTGTGTGTGTGTGTGTGTGTGTGTGTGTGTGTGTGGTGTGTGTGTGTGTGTGTGTGTGTGTGTGTGTGTGTGTGTGGTGTGTGTGTGTGTGTGTGTGTGTGTGTGTGTGTGTGTGTGTGTGTGTGTGTGTGTGTGTGTGTGTGTGTGTGTGTGTGTGTGTGTGTGTGTGTGTGTGTGTGTGTGTGTGTGTGTGTGTGTGTGTGTGTGTGTGTGTGTGTGTGTGTGTGTTAGTGTATTGGGGTCTCCTTTGTCCAAAAGCTTAGGATACAAGTTTTGAGCTAATAAAAATAAACAAGCCTACAATCGTGCCCAATTTCTGGGCACGGTAGAGAAGTCCACAATGGGAAGATTTGTTTTTTATGCTGGGGCTCTTTTATCTTCTGGACTTATGAGTGCCAATTTCAATCTAGCAAAAAAAATTGCTGGCCCTTTGTGAGGGTCATTTTTGGAGCAAAAACGTAATTTTCCAATATTATGTTTTTGCATCAGGGTTCCCTTAGCACAAGTTCTTATAGAAATGGGTTTCAAACAAATGCAGGAAAAAACTTAAAATTTGCGTATTTCCTGGTGCAATTTCAGGTGCAATATCCCAAACCCAATATTTTCCACACTATGGTCCCTTTAGCCCTGGAACTTACCAATTGAAGTTTCAAGCCGTCTGAAGCAAACAACTGATGTTCTTTGGAACCAATTTTGGATGAACCAATTGTTTTACCTTCATTTTCACAGTGGGTTTCTTTGACTTAGGAATTTCTCTAAAATTCTTAGGTCCCTTGCGCAAGGAATGTTCCCTGAAAGCTTCAAGCTGATTAGAAACAGACTTT